>CABHPP010145818.1:69849-81367 GCA_902168425.1 Peromyscus attwateri | reverse complement strand
TGTTCATAGCTGTAGTATGCATGATGGTCAGTGCCCTTATACCTAAATAATGAGTGACGGTTGGACGATTTGAGATTGATGTGTCCAGCTGTAACTTGGTGGAAGTCGTCAGCCTCAACTTACATAATTACTTCCTATAAAACAGAACTATCTAAACTTTTGCCTTGTTTCTGTTTAGGCAGAAATACATGGATGCAAAGTCACTAATTCGTATCTTTACTATCTTAGATACAGTTGCCCAGTATTTTCACGCGCATATTTATTTTTCATAACCCCTCACACGGGTCCTATCACTAGTTCTCAGATTCTACGCATTAAAATATGAGTTTCGTGAGATATTAAGTAAAATTGGATGATAATGGCAGATCCCCGGGCCTGTGAAATCCTGGCGGGACCAGAAAAGACTGTACATTTCCCAAGACTTTGGAAACATTGTTAATTCAGTGCTTTAGGGAGTATAGAGAGATCTCCATTTAATGCAGAAAATAAAGTTAATAACTTTCCCGATGCCACTAAACAGGAACGTGGAGGAATGGATAAGTTAGCCTTACTTGTGGGGCTGTACTCCACTGGATTTCTCCGGCAGTTTACTAGGTTTTGTTTTTAACTTTATGCAAGTGATTAGGGTTGTTTCACGGATTCTTAAAACGTGTTCTCTACTTATTAAAAACGACCTTAATTTGTAGGAAGAAATAATATAAAAGGGCAAGATAAAATTCCTCCAGTCAGTGACTTTCTGCGTCTCCATGGTTGTGGAGATGGGAAGCCACAGAATAATGGAATTACGTAGACCAGAGTGACAGGCACAAAGTCTCAGTGTCACAACTTCTGTTTTGCCCCCCACCCCTACCCCGTGGTAGGCAGTGGAGCATCTTGTGTGCTAGTTAGATTGTTGCATGAGTATCCTTAGCAATGGGTTACTAGTGATTTCCATCACATCTCCACCAGGCTTGTTGAGGTAGTGCTGTGGGATCAGCTGTGCTACCTAATGGCACCATGCATTACCTGCAATTAGTGGTCTCTGAATGAGTTTTGGAGGGCATTGGACAGTAAAAATAGGAGCTTGTAAAATTGTTTGAGCTGATAAATTTTTTCCTTTGTGGCTTCTTCCTATGCTGTGCCAGTGGCTGCTGACCTGCCTTCCTGTGTGGGCAGATGGAACCACTCTTGGGGCACGTCTCAGACGGAGGTGTGGCTGTGTGAACCTTGGTGTACTTCAGTTTCCCATTTGACCTAAAGCGTAAATGAAGTGTTTGTGTAGGGGAACCCTGAAACCTGAGAGGAAGAAGCTGTAAATCCTTATCAAGTGTAATGTAGAGTAGTTACAGGAAATGACGACCCCACTACATGGGGTGTAAATTTATGCCTACCTTTCTTCCTTGTTTTCTTTCTTAAAAACAAAAAACAAAACCCCAACAGTGTATACATTCAAATGTCCATACCCTGTTTTGTTCCTCCTATAATTAAAATGTATTTTTAATTTTGTCATTTTTTTAAAAAGAAGTTTATTTTTATCTCTCTTTGTTCCTTTTCTTACGTAGGGGGTGGGGCAAATACTTATGCTGTGGCTTATGTGTGGAGATAAAGGGACAGCTTGTAGGAGTTGGTTTTCCTTCTGGGACTTGAACTCTGGATGTCAGGCTTGTCCGCAAGCACACTAACCTGCTGAACCATCTTGCTGCCCCTTTGTAATGTTTTTCTTGATAATATTTGTCTGTCCATCTTTCTCCTGCTGGTATAGGGTAGGATTTAGGTAATGAAACAGCTGTAGAATTCTAAAGGAGGAATACTGTTTTGTAGGACTCTGCACTGTTTTGTTTATTTTCTGGGTTCCAGACAGCTAATCACCTTTTCAGTTTTTCAAGTGGCTATTAGATTTTTAAACAAATTTCTGCTTTGTAGAAGAGAAGACCTGTAAGAAAACATGTGGACAGTTTAAGCTTGAGTAACCTGTTTGAACCATTGCAAACAGGAGATCTTTCTTCTTTTCCTCCCCACACTCCCCAGATTAACTGCCTGCCTTGCCCTCTTCTACCTGGCAGGCCTGGCCCAGGGACAGCCAGCCTCATTTCCATTCCTTGTTCAGAAAAGAATGAACATGCCTGTCCTACGAATTGCACCTCGGGTTCTTATTTCGTCTTAGGTCTCCCTTGGTTTTCATTTTTATTTTTTTTTCCTTTCTTTTCCTCCGTGTGGGTTGGTGTGCTGTAACCCTGAAGCTCTGGGCTCTAAGCCCGAGAGAGAATCACTCCAAGAGCTTGTTAAGCACGCAGGATTTTAATGCCCACTCAGAGGATTCTGATCCTGCAGGTCTGTCTGCAGGAGCACAGAAATGGGCCTGTTAAAAGGCACACTAGTGCTTCTGACCTCCCTGGTGTGGGCAACACTTTGGAGAGGCCTTAAGAGAACTTGATAGGATGTGTCACTGAACATTTGGTACCGTTCTACCAAGAAAAGTGTGTTGGGAACTCTCTCCATTTAGACTGTTAATGGGAAAGGCAGTGTGTTTCTTAAAATTCATAATAAAGGTTTTTAGGTGTCTAGGGTTTTAGGGCTTCTCTTATGATGTTAAAAGGGCTATTGTGAGGGTTAGGATGTAAGATAAAAACAGTTATATTGGAGTTTGGGGAGATCTCTCAGTCTGGAAAGTGCTTGCCAGGGGATCTCCAGGGCTCCCTGGTTGGTCACCCTAGCCTAATATCGAGTTTCAATGAGAGACCACAGAGAGAGTAACTGAAGACACCTGACAGTGATATCTGTTGTCACACACACACACACACACACACACACACACACACACACACAGGCGTGCATACCCTCCCACACTGCATAGACCCGCACAAGCATGCATACTTACTACTACACGTAAGTACCATACGTGTAGAATAAGTCTATTAATATTTCTTCAGATGTTCAACCACGTGAAATATTTGTAAGAGTTGGTGAACGGTGTCCTTGCCTGACATCTGTTTGTAATGAAGATTGTACTGGTGGCTGAAGTGTACCTCAGGTGTGTCTTGAGATGTCGGGCACTCGAGCCTGGCTACTCACTTCCGTTCGTGTGTGCATTATTGGCTGACTAGAAAGTCTTGGAGTACACTGAAGTAATTACTTCATGTAGCCCTTACCGGAGGTGTGGCAGGTCCATTTGACCTGTAGCTTTTTATCAGTCCTTTTTAGTTAGTGGCCCTCCTTAACTCCTGCTTATTGACACTCTGCCTGCACTTACCATGTACCCTCCTGTGCAGAATGGTTTTCAGATGTAGTGGTAATAAGGTTAACCAGTCTGTGTCTAAAGAGACCCGAGCTCTGGCTGTCAGCTCAGAAAACGAAAAGCTCTGGTGGTATGTGGGACCCTGACGGAGTGTCTGTGGGTGAGAACCCATCTTTTTCTGTACTACTGGGAAGTCAGTGGGGAATAGCCCTGCCTGCGTGTGAGCTTCCTTCACTGATGAGGAAAGTTGCTTAGCTATATTTTTAGGTTGGGGGAAGAATCCTCATTTTATTTTCTTTTTAATCCCTTAAGGGTTTTGTTGGAAAATATGGTTAAATGCATGTGGATCAACTGGCATGTTTCAGCCATCAGCTAGCTCACATGTCTGGAGAGGCAGAAAGAACTGTAGGTCTCTTTCTGATTTCTATAGTCTCCAGAGTTCTGCTATACAATTGCTAACACTGAGCTGTCTGGTGGTACAACACTGCTCTCAGAATGTCCATCAGACCTGTTGTTCCATTAAGTCTTTGGGGCAAAGTTGGCCTGGGCGAGGCACCTTCCCTAACCTGTTTTTAAGTAGAGACGGTGGATGTTAGAGCTGTGTTGGCCGGTGTAGGAGAATGGAGCTCAATCCAGGCTGCTGTGGATCAGATGACAGGTTTCTGAAGTGTTCTTCCTTGTTGCCAGCCAGGAAGAGCAGCTGAGAAGCAGGTCTAAGGACAGTTTCTGTGGGCTGAGGAAGACAGTGAAGTCTCTCCAGTGCAATCCTATTTTGCCTCATCTACGTTTCATTGACTAACAGTCTGGGGGAAGGAAGAACGCTCTGGACTTGTGTTTCCACTTCCCACATTTAGATGTTAAGCCTCCTTTAAGTGGATTTCCATTTTGTGCTACCAAAGATAAACAAGAAAAGCTGGAAGATGTTGATTCAGATAACTGAGAAATTCAGACGGGTGGTGGCACTGGCTAGTAATCCCAGAATTCTAGAGATTGGAGACTGAGGCAGGGCGAGCAAGGTGTTGAAGTTCTGTCTCAAACAATGGTGGCTAGGCATAGATCATTTGCATCCCATTCTTCCCAAGGTTTTTCACTACAACAGTATTCTGAAAGAATTACTCCACTGACCCATTATTTAAGTTTTTGGTCTGTGGCTTTGTATTCTCCCATTAGGAGTACCACTTGGCAGAAGTGGAATTTTTTTTTTTTTTAATATTGTTGTGTTTATTTTTTCCCCTCTACTTAGAATATAACATTAGGTTGTTTCCTTAAAAACTTGTAAGACTTTTTAATTGTTAGGTAACAATTTTTTTCTTTTCAATAACTTTCATGTTCCTTTTGTAAGGTTTTGTTTTGTGTTTGGGGATAGAGTCCATGTAGTCCATTCTGCCCTTGAACTCCCTGTCTGAGCAAGGATGACTTTGAACTCTGTGCTCCCTACCACTTACCTGCTAAGTGCAAGGATTTACAGGTATGTGCACCATACTTGTATTTTAAACTCCACCCCCTACCCCACTCTCTTGCTCTCTCTCTCTCTGTGTATAGATTATTTTTTAAAAACACATGTCTTGTAGGATTCCGTACCAAAGTGTCCTGCCAATATTAAACCCTTTTTCAGGTTAATATTTCTATTAAGTACTCAGTGTTGAAATCTTGAAAATCACTTGATGTTAAAATCTTGTCTATTAAATTCACAGTATCAGTTATAACAGTATATGTTGCATACTGAGTTATTGTTTGTTCTTGTTTTGTAGTGCAGGCTGGGTCGGGGGAGCCAATGCCAGGCCTTTTGATGTGTGTTTTGAACAGTGTTTCAGGTAGCCTCGCTGGCCCCCAGCTCATTTTGTAACATGGGATGGTCTTGAAATTTGATCTTCTATCTGTCTGAGTCACTGTTCTATTGCAGTGAAGAGACACCATGATCAAGACAACTCTAATAAAAGGAAGCGTGGAATTGGGGGCTTGCTTACAGTTGCAGAGGTTTAGTTCCTTGTCATCATGGTGGAGCGCAGCAGCACACGATGGCGCTGGAGCAGTGGCCAAGAACTACATCCTGATCCTCAGGCAGAGAGAGAGTCTGGGCCTAGCATAGGCTTTTGAAACCTCAGAGCCTACCTCCAGTGACACATTTCCTCCAACCAGGCCTCCTAATCCTTCTTAAATAGTGTCACTCCCTGATGACTAGACATTCAAATATAGGAGCCTGTGGGGGCCATTCTTATTCAGACCACCACTGTTGTTGTTTGTTTTTGCCCCCCCCAGCTCCCAAGTAAATTTACACACGGAGACTTATACTGAATTTTAACTGCCTGGCCTTAGCTTGGCTGGTTTCTTGCCAGCTTTCCTTGTCTTCAATTATCCCATCTATCTTTTGCCTCTGGGCTTTTCCTGTTCTCTTACTTTCGTAAATCTTACTCTTACTCCGTGGCTTGCCGGTTGTGTTGCTGGGTGGCTGGCCCCTGATGTCCGCCCTTTCTCTGGCTCCTTCTCTATCTCCCTTTCCAGATTTCTCCCTCTATATATTCTCTCTGCCTTCCAGCCCCGCCTACCCTTTCTCCTGCCTTGCTATTGGCCAGTTCTTCATTAGCTCATCAGGTGTTTTAGACAAACACAGTAAAACAGCTTCACAGAGTTAAACAAATGCAACATAAACAAAAGTAACACACCTTAAAATATTCTACTACACACCACAGCATCTCTGCCTCCTAAATGCTGAGGTTACAGGCATGCATCATGACATCTAGTTTCTACGGTGCTTGGGGATCAGACCCAGGGCTTCGTGCATGGTAGGCAGACACTCCGCTGACTCTGCTCATGAGCCCAGTCCTCATACTGGATTATTTTTTAAATTTTTACTTCATTATTTGTTTACAGCGCGCGCCCCCCCATCCCCCGCTCTGGCTGTCCTGGAACTCACTCTGTAGGCCAGGCTGGCCTTGAACTCAGGGATCTGCCTTCCTCTGCCTCTCAAGTACTGGGATTAAAAGTGTGTGCCACCACACCTGGCTCATACTGGATTTTTGAATGTTAATATTCCTTTCCAATGAGTACAGTCTTCCTACCTGCCTTTTTTGTTCTATTTCAAAAATTTGTCTGGCCTGGCAGAGACCTATCTGGCATTCAGTGGGTTCTGGGGATCCAGACTCCCAGCCCTGGAAATGTATCTAAGAGCTAAATTATAGAAGTTGGTCAAGCGTCAGACGCAAAGGTACCCGCACTTTTTAAAAGCCTGTCACCAAAATGATCCCACATCAGCACCCACATAAAGGAGAGCACTGTCACCTTCTTCCCGTGAGCATGATCTTATCGTCAGGGAAAGGGAAGTAAGTAACCACTTTTGTCTGTGTCTTTCTGTCTCCAAGTCCAGGCTCAGTGCTACCTCTGCTGTGGTTGCATTTGAAGGGGCCTCTTTCTGGTTCTCATGGAGGGTCCATACTGATGAAATGTCTGGTCCAGCATAGAACTTGCTCAACACTTTCTGCAGCAGGCCTGCCTTCTGAGATGATCCATAGGAACCACCTATAGTCCCCAAATATCCAGCAAAAATGTTCAGCTACGTAGGGACCATTAGGGAAGTTTTTCAGTCTTCTGTTCTACTTTTCTCTAATTAAAAAAATTATTACTCTTTTCTTGAGGCTCAGCTAATCATATACATAATCATGTACAGTCTTTAGGCCAAGATAATTTTTCAGAGTAGGTTGAAAAATAAAATTTCAATATTTTGTTGTCCATAAATAAAGTTTTATTAAAACACAGTTGAGTCAGACCTGGTGATGCACTTGGGAGGCAGAGCCAGGCAGATCTCTTTAGTTTCGAGGCCATCCTGGCCTACTTAGTAAGTTTTATGTCAGCCGGGGCTACCTAGTAAGACCCTTTCTCAACAACAACAAAAACCCCAAACTACAGTGCAGTTGGATCATCCATCTTCATTCCCTCCAGCTGAGGGTGTAGAGTAGGGATAGAAATTGTGGTCCTTGAAGCCAGAGCATATTTTCAGTCTGGTTCTGTCTGGCCCTTTCATACAGAAAGGTTCTGGGCTTTTGCCTGGCAGTAGTCACATGTATAATTCTGTATATTATTGCAGTGTGTTTCTCCCTTTTTCTCTCTCTCTTTCTTCTATTCATTCATTGAGACAGGATCTCACTATTTAGCTCTGGCTGTCCTGGAACTCACTATGTATTCCAGGCTGGCCTTGAACTCAGAGACCTGCCTGCCTCTGCCCCCGGAGTGCTGGGATTGCGGTGTGCACCTGCTGCTTGCGCTTGTTTTGAACGCTGCACTTTTGTTTGTAGTTAGCAGAGTAGCTTCCCTAGTGACTCTTCTAGATGTAACTCCTTTTGCTCTCAGTACCAGTCCATTTCTCCCTTGTATATTCAGTGCTCAGGATGAAAATTTACTTTTTTACCTCCTAATCTTGACAATGCTTTTATCAGTCCAAGTTTTCCTAAAAAATAAATGATGTGTAGGTTATAGATATGGATATTTGCATGTGTGTGTGTGTGTGTGTGTGTGTGTGTGTGTGTGTGTGTAGAGAAAGGTTCTGTGTAATAAACTGTATGCATTTCTGTAGCTACATGATTTATTATACATATGTTGCGGTTTATTGGAAGAAATGGACTCATGCAGTTCCAGAGGCTGAGCGATCCAGGTTTTTCATTGGCACATTGTTAGTGGTCCAGCAGAGCTGATGGTGATGGTGCAGCGTGGCTGTGCACCATTCTCCCAGCCTGAGGACAGGCAGAGTCTCCCTATTAGAAAAGCCAGTGTTTCTTCCTCTGCTGAGATACCAGGATAAAGATGTGTCCTCAAAGGGTGATGGGAGTTCTCCCAACCAGAAAACAAATACGTTTTGCATCAGGTTACAGGTGGGTGTCCTCTGATTTACTTGGAGGCACTGTCAGGACGCCTGGGTTAAGGGGTTCAGTCTCTAGACTACCTCTCCCACTTTAGATGCCTTTTTACATACGGGTCTGCTGGACCAGTATAAACTGGGGCCTGCACAATCCCTTCCTGAGGCTCAAGTAATTTGAGTGGTTTATGCTCAATGTTCACTGCATTGTAGGTTAGTATAGACATCACTGGTGGACAGATGCAGAGGTGGTGTGGGAAGTGGGGACAGAGTTCCCATCCTCTTTTGGTGTACCACTCCCCAGGAGCCCCAGCATTCTGCCCTGGGAAAGCCTTCTGAGCCCTGTCCTGTCTGGTTTTGTGAGACTTCATTACATAGGCATGACTGAAGCATGGGCAGCTGTGTTGAAATGTGGTTGGACAAAAAAGGAAATGAACTAATGCCGGTAGACTGAATGGGGAACCCCACCTATTTATCTTGGCCTCTGCAGCCGTCCTCAGGACTGTGGAGGATCTTGCGATCTGTCAGACAAAACTGCGCAGAAAGGTTATTTGTGGTTAGCATCAACACAGAAAGGTAGATTAGGTTTCTATCTCTTGCAAGGGGGAAGAGAAATTGTAGTCTAGACTAACAGATAACTACATGATTCTTACGTCCTATAGTCTAGACTAATGGATAACTAGATAATTTTTGCATCCTGCCTTGTGGAATGGAGTTTGGGGCCAGGAACCATGCATGGATGCTCACATGTATGAGGAGATACATATCAGCACCTGTGTTGTTAGATCTGGATTGGAGCCCCAATGAGGAAGGCACTATGCATCCCTTCTTCTAGATTCAGATGCTGCTTGTCCAGGAAGGTCCTTCCATGCACACCCTGAATGGTTTTTCCTCACTGGCAGTTTGCAGTCCTGTCAGGTTAACACGTGAAGTTCACCTTCACAAACGGCTTAAGTGTAGTCTACATCTATTGTTTTGCAGCTCGACATGTTTTTGTGTAAGTCTCTTGAAAAGCTCCAGCTCCCTGGGGGCTGCAAAGATAGCTTCAGGGTTAAGAGTACTTGTTCTTAACAGAGGAACTGGGTTCACACCCCAGCAACTACAGGCCGCTCACAGTCTTCTGTGACCCTTGTTCCAGGGGACCTGACTCCCTCTTCTGAACTCTGTGGTCTGTGGGCACCGAGTGCACATGGTGCTCAGACATATGCAGAACATCCATACACATACTATAAGAACATATAACAAAAGAAAAGTCCCAGTCCACTTAAACATTGGGACCATCTGAATTTAGTTGTTTTGGTTAAAATGGTTATCTGGCCAGCACTGACTGAACGTTGGATTAAAGTGCATGGTGGTTCTCTATTTTGTGAAATACAATTCACAATATTTTCTTTGGGCTAGATTAATTTTATTTTTAGTATTTTGCTACTGTATTTATTTGCATGCACATTTTCTTGGATCATTTTTGTCTTGAGGTGGTAGTGGGGTTTCCAACACTCAAACTTAAGTCAGTTTGACAAACTGTCAGATCTCTGGAGGGGCTAGTTTGCAGCAGAGATTCGAAATTCCCAGAGCAATTTGCAAAAGCCAAATTGATGGACATGGTATTTGTCCACAAGCTCTTATCCTTGAGTGCATCAGCGTTCAGGGGGAGAAATGGAACGGGGTTTGTTTGTGAGCATCCTCCCTACTCTTCTCAGGACTATGGGCAAACCCCTCTGCCTCTCTGTAAGGCCATCACAGTAGTCAGGACAGCTAGAGAGCTGCTGGGAAGATAACCGGGAAAGACAGCGCTTCCTGGTAGTTGTTTTTATGGCCTGTTTCTTTCATACAGGACAGTGTTGTAACTTAGACTTCATTTCTCCAGGAAGGAATGGGAGTGCCATTTGACCTGTGCTTTTGTTACCATTGGTCCTTATTTTAGTGACTTCCTGACAGGCCTTCCATAGTCACAGAGCAGCCCAATTTTGAGTAACAAAATTTTATTAAGTTGGACAAAACTGTGTAGTTGGGTTAAAGGAAATGTTTAAAGCATCCAGATAAGTGGGGTGGTCCCTCTGAGGCCCTGCTCCGGGCTCTCCCCCTTATCTGGGTCACAGACTGAGTGTACCCTTTAGGTCAGTGTTCCTTTGCCTAGAGGGCAGTGTGGCCCCCCTGCTTTGACTTGGAGCTGACATTGCACCCTTATCTACCTAACATGCTGAAACTAGTTTTGGTCTATCCTACACTTTTGGAGTCATGAATTTCTTAAGTATCCTGTTTTGAATATTTACATGTTTATCTGTTCTAAGAAGATTCTTAATTACTAATATTCCGGTTTTGGCAACTGCTTCTCATTTCTGTATCTCGAGTACGTACGGAGATTAGCATTCTGAGTTTTCAGCTGAGGCCTTTTTATTCCTTCAGTGTTGTGTTCATTGTCTCTGGACCTGTCTCTCTGGTTCCCTGAAGTCTTCAGGAGCTGTTTCTTCCACTGCTGAGATTGTAAAAAGTCTTCAAACGCTGCTCTCTAAACAGCCAGGCTTGGTTTGGAATTAGCACATCATAAACACTCACCATACTCTGCCCTTCAATCTCTTTCAATACTCCTGTTCCTCGGATTTACACTTTTGCATCATTAAAGATGCAAGAAAGTTAATTAAGGATATTAATTAAAGATGTGTTAATGACTGAGGCACTTTGGTGAGATTTTAATATAGAAATTTTCCTAAATGTTAATTCCCTAAGATATTTTAATGGAAAACAACTTTATTCACAAATGTAGTTGCTTACAGAGCGGCCTGTGATGAGTTCAGAAGCGTAATTGTTGGGAAGAGCAAGCAGGCGGCTGGTGACTGTAATTATACAGGTGTGGTTCCCCCCTGCAATAGAAACTGAAACAGAACAGCAGGCATCTGGTACCCAACTGCTTATCATATTTTCAAAGAAATTTTCCTGGGCCACACTCAGATAGGAATGAAATTATCTTGGCATATGAAAGGGAAGGAAAGGCCATGTGTGTGTTGTGAATCCAGAGTTCAATTTCACTGGAAGCCAAAAGAGGATTTATGACCTGTCTGAGTTCTCTTTTAGAAGCCGAGGGCTTACCAACCCCCTCCCTCTTTTATGTACATCCGTATCTCTTCTTTTCTTCTAGAATTCTGGCTGGTGGCTAAGGAGTTTAAATAGATAGCATTGACTTTGGCTGTTATGTAGAAGGTGTTCACATAGATAACAAAGGAAAAAAAAATCCCACGAGTGGACAGTTCAGTTAAGTGTTGATTGAAGGGTTTGTTTGTTTTTTTAACCAGGTTAGATTTTGCAGAAGAAAGGGAGCCAGTGGAAGACATGGGGGATGGGGACTCATGCTGGGTCACTATCCTGTTGCTTTTTCCAATGAACAAGAAAACTGGATTTCTTTTTTTTTTGGAGGGTCTGTTGGGGAAAGGTCTTTTTTGTTTGTTTGTTTGTTTTTTGGG
>CABHPP010145818.1:6702-69749 GCA_902168425.1 Peromyscus attwateri | reverse complement strand
TTGCAGTGTCTGTTGGGGAAAGGTCTTTTTTGTTTGTTTGTTTGTTTGTTTGTTTTTTGGGCTCTCTATGAAGTATTAGTATGTGTGTACTTGCTTGTGTGTGGGTATGCATGTTCATGTATGTGCTGTGTGCATGCTTGAGTGTATGTGTGCTTGTGACTGGGGACCTATGTGCCACAGTGCATGTGCGAGAGATCAGAGAAATGATATATTTCTGATCAGTAGGATCCATTATGTGAAACTTAACCTTTTGAATTCTCTTCCTTTACAAAACATTGACTGAAACAGCTGTCTACCTGACAGCTGTGGGTGTGGCTTTGGCATAAAAAAGTCTTATTTACAATTCCATTTTGAGTTGTTTTACAGTTCCTTTTTGAGATGTTTTGCAGGCAGGAAAACCACACACATACATGGACTTTTTTTTTCCTAGCATTTGTTGCCAGTTAGTAAAATAATGTCAAAGAATAGTTTGTTTGATATATACCATTCTGTCAGTAATGATAATTGCTGGAGTCCTTAAAATTATAATTCTAAACCTCTAGATACATTATTTTGCCTATGGGAATTGAAAATCGTGAAATGGATCTAGTATTGAATCCAGCATTAGTTGGGAGTGCTCACAACAGTGATATCTGAGTTATGTCATGGAAAATGAAGTAGCTTCCTGTGCTGGGGCATGAACCGGCCTAGCTAAACCCTGTTTCTCCACAAGGTTTTCTGTTACTTACTGACTACTGACGTGGTGTGCTAACCAGTGTTTGAATCTGAATGTGTGAGCTCCTAATGGGTGTGTAATCACTGAGGGTAATAGCTGTCCTCTCCGGGCTCGGGGTGTGATGGGCACAGTGGACACAGCCAGAGGGACACACGCAGGCAGCTTCTTTTGACTTTTTTTTATGGCCCAGTGGAAGGAGTGGCCAGTGATAAAGAGTTTTTTCGTTAAACATTGCAATTCATAGAATACTTAGAAATGTCATGGTATAATTGGTTTTATGGTATACCTTCTAAAATAAGCTCAATCTGAGGAGGAAGATTCATTGTATAATTTATGGTGTTTGCCTTTTCTTTTGATTTTTAGGACCTTATTTCTGAGAAGTGCCATAGATTGAAAAATCGAAAATGAGGGTAGCAGGTAAGACATTTATTTAATCCAGTGAAAGTGATTTTTATTCTATAATTTATTTTATAACCTGTTTGCTCAATAATGACTGAAGGAGAGGCTTCATAATTCATTGATTCTTCCTCCTCTTCCTCCCCCCAACCCCCTTTTGTGGTGGGTCCTGCTTCCTCGTCTGTGCTGGTTCACCCTGTCTTCCTGCCTCAGAGGTTATATACAGGACCACACACCTGTAACATTTCTGAAAGTTAAGTACTGGGCTGAAGTCACTGAGGTCATGCTGAGCCTTCCGTTTTATGTCGTCAACTTGGACATTTAGTTCGCATTACATGGGTTTTTGTAGATGAACCTTTTACTGAAATGATTCCAAATATTACTTTTATTTCTTATGTGGTAAGCTTATATGCTTAAATAATACATATAAAATACTCAAAAGAACGATTTTGAAAATGCAGAGAGACTGACTTTTTCTTGCTAAGTTCTAGCCGTCAAGAAAAAGGGAATTCTAAAATAGAACTCTCTCCTATGTGCAGTTCAGTGTGGCATGCATGAAGAATTTACTAAAATGTGGTTTTGCTTTGAATTATTAGTCTAGGTATAAACCTAGAACATTAACAGCAATCTGAAGTAGTGTGTCATATACATTGACAGTCCTTGCTAGCTGTCCCTGGTATTAATAAAGGTATTGATAAGCATCTTTAAAGGGTAGATCCATAAATACCCAGTTGGCCTTCCCTCCCTGGAAGTGAAAATAAATGTGTTTCTGCAGTGCAGCCTCCAGCCACAGCCTCCCCACCCTCAAAGGCACATTGCCTGAGGAATTCTGCTAAATCTGTGTGACAGGAGACAGTAGGTTGTTCCTCCGAAATCAAGATAATTAGTCTAATTCTTAATTGTCATTGTCTTACAAGCAAACCAAGTGTTTTCATAGAGTCGCCTCTCAGAGATGCCAGGAGCTGAGGCAGGTGGACAAAAGACCCTCTGCTTAGTTTGCTTATGGCTGTATGGAGTCAAGCAGAGTTGATCAGACACCGTGGTTACTAACACCAAGTTAACGGACGGCTGCTACAGATGCTTTTGTAGAAATCTGAAAAGTTGGACTCTCTGCTGGGAAGTTACGGCATCATTCCTAAGTAGTTGGACACTTGTGGAGGAAGAGGACTCCAGGAACCAAGAGCTTGCTTGTTTTAGACCACGTGGGCCTCTTGTTTGCTCTGCTGCCTTTGCTTCCTGGATGTTCTTGGGTTCAGCAGGACGGTTTATAATTGTGGTCTCCTGAGGATTTCTGAGTACGCTGTTGAAGCGTGGTGACCAGAGCAGTTCTTGTTTTGCACATGATTCTAAGTTCATCTTCAGTAAAATCAACTCCATCACCTGGTTTTTACGTCCGTCCTTTTCTTGGCATGGGACTTGGCGGCCCCTGTCTTTAACGGACAAATAAGGAAGTTATTAGTTCACTGCTTTGAACTAATTAATATCTTCTAAATGAAATAGTATCTGGTTGCTTTGAAATGCTCACCTAGCCTGAAATGTAATGATCTTTGGTCAGTGGCTAGAAGGAAGAGGAGATGGCACACCACGTCAGGAATGGGAGTTGTAGTGTGATGTGGTAAACCCCTCCAGGCTGGCACTAGGCTTCCGGTCCAACCCTTGAGACCATATTCTGTAGCGAGCTCCTGGATGCTCTCACTGTAGAGACTGCGAATGTCTCTGCTGCTGATTTTTCCGTCTCTTGGAGCATCTGTTTGCTTCCTTGTTCCAGACCAGTGTCAGTGAACAGGTCCTGGGTTAAGACCCAGTGCTGGGGCTGGAGAGATGGGCCAGAGGGATGATGCTCTTGCTGCACAGGATCCAGGCTCAGTTCCCAGCACCCACACAGTGACTCAGCCATCTGTAACTAGTTCAGGGTATCTGACATTGTCTTATGACTTCCATGGGCACTGGGCATACACGTTCATGGGTGTATGCGCAGGCAAAACCACTGATACATAAATTACGCAAATCTTAAGAAAAGACCCTGTGCTACCACTGATGTGCCCCTATGCAAGTTCAGCCTTGAACAATGCAAGCCTCATCTATCTGTTTTAGAAGACAGTGAGGGCTTATCCCCTGTTATACATGCCCATGACTGCTAGAAAATAAAGTAGATGAGTAGCATTCGATCTGTCATCTTCATGCCACTGGCCTCAGTCTTACGTAATGAAAACAGTGTCTGCCACCTGCTGTCATTCATCTATCGAGCATATATGTGGTGAGAGCATGCTTTGTATGAGACACTCAGCTAGATCCTGGGAGAAGGAGGTCCAAAGCAAGTGAAATTTTGCTCTTACATGCTAAAAATGTAGGTAACTACTAGTAGTTGCTCTAAAGACTCAGAAGCAACCTTTGGAGGGAAGAAGTGAGGAGATAGGGTGAGAAGGGCTGGTTGGATGTACTCATTACCACTGTATTCTTGTATTATTAGAATCTTTAAGGCTTTGTTTTTTAGAGCAGTTTTAGATTCCCAGCCAAATTGGAAGGAAGGTGCAGAGATTTTTCTTGTATGTCCTCACGTATAGCTATGAATAGAGCATCTCTAAATAGTACTGAGGCAGCTCTGGATGTGGATGCCCAGTGAGCCTTTAGCATCATGGGCCTTTCCAAACATCTTCAGTTTCTTCCTGGTCCTCCCCTTCTCCTCTGAAGATATAGACTATTCTTTTGGGTCTATGAGATTAGATGATTTTTTTTTTTAATTCTTCCTTACCTACTATATTGAGTCCTCCCCCCCAAGAATATGTAATTTAGTGTTAGAATGATGTACAGGCTACTAGGTGTTTTGGGGGTAGGCTTGAGTTCTGGTTCATGTGTAGCCACTGATTTATCTGTAATCGTAGAGCATTACTTCATCTTTGGGATTTTTTTTTCCCTCTTTAAGGTTAGATGGCTGCTGATTCTGTCTACCTCTTTCCTATCAGTCGAGATTAAACCTGAACTAAACCCGAACTATTAGTAGGAGCGGGCAGTTGAGGTTGTGTAGACACGAATAAGCTAGTACTGCTTCCAAATAAGCAGGTCATGTCTCTGAAATCCAGAGGTGGAAGCTGTTGCTCTGCCATTGTTCCATTCCCTGTCTTACGCTTGCCCTTTGTGATTTGCTGCCGAGATTGGGGTACCTAGGAGAAAGAGTGAGAGATGATTCATACTAAGCAGATGTGGCAGTGATGGCTGTTGTAAGCTACTCTGACACCATAAAGATACAAAGTCTAAAGTTGAGGAGTGTGCCCTCATGGAGCTCATCACATAGCCCGTCACTGTGATGTTCAAGCCTGTCCTCCAGATGTGAAGCCGTGTCTTTACTTTCTTCCTCTTGTAAGGCAGAAGGTCATGTTTGCAGTTCCCCATGGGGTTAGGTAGCTCCAGGCAGTGGGTTGGTGGTAGGACAGTAAGCTTGCTGCATTTCACTTCAACTCCTTATTTCCTGGATGTCCTGGCCTTGGCATCTCCAGAAGATCTAGTTTCGTGTCATCGTCGGAGGGCATTGCTCTTTAGGATTGGGAAGCATGTAGTCCTGTAGGCATGGTGGTGGTGTTGCACTCATCAGGACACCTGTAGTCAGCCAGCAGCTGATGGTAGGTAAACCACCTCCCCGAGTTACCCTAGATAGGTGTCTCAAGTAGTGTGTCTGTGAGTTCTGTGATTGTGGGTAGCATTCAGTCCTTGTAACTCCAGTAACATTAAGATCTAGTAGATTACAAAATAGAACTGCATTAGTCATAATGCTTCTGCGGAAACGCCGAGTTTGCGTAGCAGAAATTCTGTTGGCTTATAAAACCATGCTGAGTTGCTTCTGCCTTTTTTCTAGGAGCTGCAAAGTTGGTGGTGGCTGTCGCAGTATTTGTATTGACATTTTATGTTATTTCTCAAGTATTTGAAATTAAAATGGATGCAAGCTTAGGAAATCTATTTGGTAAGTTTCACCCCCCCCTCCCCCACTTTATAACACTTTTATCTCCCTCCCACGACTACTCGAATTGATTGCACACTCTCCTTTGAGTTTCATGTGCTTTTTTTTTTTTTTTTTTTTTTTTGCAACCCATTCAGTTTAGGCATGCTCACGTGAGCATGAGTTAGCATGGGCACCTTGCCAGTGGCTACACCCCTGGAGAAAATGGCTCCCCTTCCCAATGTAGCAGTTAAACTCCAGTGGCTGCTCAGGGAGGAGGGATACCTCACGGTCTCCTCCTCATCCATGATGGAATGCTGACTGGTACAGTCTTGTGCCCGTAATCACAGCTGATGGGATGTCTTGTGTGCTACAGCTATGTTGTCTAGGAAACAGTACTTTTCAGCCCCCCCCCCCCCCCCACTTTCTGCTCCTCTTGCAGGGTGTTCTCTGAGCTTTAGAGAGGGTGGTATACAAGTCCTGTATAGGGCTGAGCACTCAACAGTCACGTATTCTTATACCACTTTGACGAGTTAGGAGTTTCTTGAATTAGCTGCCACCTACTGTAGAAGAATTTTATTCTTTTAAAAAATTTTTGTTTTGTTATTTTATGTGTATGGATATTTTGCCTGCATGTGTGTCTGTGCACTTTGTACATGCCTGGTACCCTCAGAGGCCAGAAGAGGGCATCGGATTCCCTGGAACTTGAATTACAGACAGTTGTGAGTGCCTTTGTGTACTGAGAATAGAACCTGGGTAGTCTGGAAGGGCAGCCAGTGCTCTTCACTGCCAAGCTAGCTCCCCAGCCCCAGAATCTTATTCTTAATATTACTCTCCAAAGTGTAAGTTCTCATCATAGGTTCACTGCTGCTTTGTCTGGCTAGAAGAAGAATTATTATGTGAGTAAATGTCATTCATACCAATATTCTGAAAAATATAACATGTCTAAGAATAAAGCCAGTGTGAAGCAATCGATTTTCTGTTTGACATTTTAAGCATATTTAGCAACTATTTACTACACGGTGATGAGAAGCATTAATCATGGCTCTTAAGTGCTCACTCTGGAAAACACAACGCTGGTATGTTTAAATTGTTTCTTCATTTGAGTTGGCTGCTAGAAAATGGACCCAGATCTAGTTTGTAAAAACAGTCAGAGAAATGTGTTGCATGTGTGGGTGTGGTGGTATTGTGTTCCCCAAAATATTGTGCACCCTAATAAACTTATCTGGGGTCAGAGAACAGGACAGCCACAATATTAAACATAGAGGTTAGGCAGTGGTAGCACACGCCTTTAATCCTAGCATTCCAGAGGCAGAAATCTGTCTGGATCTCTGTGAGTTCAAGGCCACATTGGAAACAGCCAGGCATGGTGACACACGCCTTTAATCCCAGGAAGTGAGGGCAGAAAGCAGAAAGGTATATAAGGCGGGAAAACTAGGAACCTAGGGCTGGTTAAGCTTTTAGGCTTTGAGCAACAGTTCAGCTGAGATCCATTCAGATGAGGACTCAGAAGCTTCCAGTCTGAGGAAACAGGATCAGCTGAGGAATTGGCAAGGTGAGGTGGCTTGTGACCTGTTCTGTTTCTCTGATCTTCCAGCGTTCACCCCAATACCTAGCCTCAGGTTTGATTTTTATTAATAAGAACTTTTAAGATTCATGCTACATGTCGGTCCTTAATATTCTTTTTCTTTTCTCTGCGATTTTTATTTTTGCCCATTATTTGGTGTTTTTATGTTGTAACTGTACCTGTATAAGGTACTTTAACTCAGATTACATTTTTCAATGCTAGGGGTCCATCCCAGTGCCCTGCACATGCTAGGCCAGTGCTCTACCATTGGGCTGCATTCTTAACTCAGCTTTAAACAAAACCCCTAAGTTAATAAAATGGAACCAGTTATGTTTAATGCTTATTTAGATAGTTCTACATCTTACTGATTTCCAGATGTTTCTATTCCAGAAGTGTACTATGACTTTCCTGTGGTACTGCAGGCTGTTTCAGATTCGCTGTGCGGCCTGGGTTGTCCTCAGCTTGTGATTCTCCTGCCTCACCCTACACCCCAAGTGCAAGGATTACAGGTGTGCACCACCACAGTGCCCACCCTACAGTTTCTCTCTCTTTTGAGGCACTGTAGTCAAACCCAGGGCTTTGTGGATGCTAGGCAAGTGCTTATACCACTGACCTACATCCGTGACCTTAAGTCCATTATTAGGAGGATGAAGAATAGAACTTAAGGTTCATATATTGAAATGGAAATGATTGTATTTATCTCACACTATATAAAATTAATACCGGATCTCTTCTGGAGACAGTCAGCTGCCGATGGAAACCAGAGGAGGTTGTTTGTTTTTCCTGGGTCCTTGTGTTCATGTGGGGTGAGCTTTGGCTGCACACTAAGTGTGGAAAGAGACTGAACCCTGGAAGCATCTTGTTGTTCTAGTTGGCAGAATTAAACAAAAGTGTGCTGAGGGCTTTGACTTAGTGAGTTTTCCTCTCATAAATTAATACTTAGAAGGGACTGCTAACACTTAATTCACGTCCTCTCTATCAACCCGAGATCCTCCTACACACCAGTGCTCAACCGTTCATGTCAAAATACTCTTCAGAGAATCTTAATGTCTCAGTGTCTGGGATACAGCATGAGATTCTGCCTTTACAGTCAGTATGAGCCTGTGTTGAGTACTTTAACTGGAACACATGACTCTCCTAATTCTCATTCTGCTGTTCCATGTTCTAGGGACCTTTTTATTGCATGTATTTTACCTGTTTGGTTTAGGCACTGTTTAGGGCACGTGTTTGTTTTCATCCTGAAACTATAGTGCATTTTATCTATAAAATGTTACTTATTGCATTCCAGTCTAGATTGAACTAGTGAAAATATTAATTGTGGGGTTTGTTTTATTTTTTGTTTGGAATATGTTAGTTCTCTTAACCATTTATTTAGCATCCAACTTAATTTAGCAAAGGTCATCAAGTTAAATCCATAGAGGACCTGGTCTCTAGTTACCTGTGTGGTTAACCACCATTCATTCAGTAGTTGAGTTTTTCAACTTTTTTTTGCAATAACTTAATAGCTTGAACAGATTCTTTCCCCCTCTTTGTTGAAAATAGATTCTTTTCTCACACAATATATCCTGATTCCCGTTTTCCCCTTCCTCTGCTCCTCCCAGTTCCTCCCTGTCTCCCCTCCCATCCAGATCCACCCTTTTCTGTCTCTCATTAGAAAAGTACAGGCTTCTAAGAGATAACAACCAAACAGGATAAAATAAGAGATAATAAGGTAAAAGAAAATCCATCACATCAAAGTTGGATAAGCAAACAAAGAGAAGGGAAACAGCCCAGAAGAAGGAACAAGAATCAGAGACCCACTCACTGGATGGATCATTTTGACTCAGGCTCGTTTATTTGTTTTTCGAGGCAGGGTTTTCTGTGTATTCCTGGCTGTCCTGGAACTCACTCTATAGACCATGTTGGCCTCGAACTCAGAGATCCACCTGCCCCTGCTTCCTGAGTGTTGGGATAACCTGGCTCATTGACTCAGGCTTTTTATATCATATTGTTTTAGAAAAATAAAACAAGACATTTCCAGATAGAAAGAATGGAAAATTTGCCCACAGTTAATAATTTAAATTACCAAGATAGGTTGTGATTTAAAAGAATAAGATAAAATTTAAAAGACAGAAAGCAAAGAAAAACAACTAAAAAAACCTAATCCCCTAAACAGTATTTTGGTATAGGGATGTAGCCCAGTGATAGAATGCTAGATGCTTGCTTAACACACCTAGATTCCAATTCCCAGCATACCCCACCCCCAAACACAGAGGCACTTTTTTTTTTTTTCAAACAAGATTTAATCTTGAAGGAATTATAGAATCACACTCTGTTTGTAAGAAATAATACCCAGAGACCCTGGACACCCTTGTCTTAGTTCCACCCATTAATAACATCTTAGGAACTGTAAACTGTCACGGGCAGGGCAGGATGTAGACTTGCACACAGTCTGCCAGTCTCTTTCCTGGCTGAGGTTTCATGCAGTATTAGTTTTCCTCGAGGACATTCAGCTAGTACAGAACTGAACACAGTCAGGTTATCTCTGTAGATATTGCTGCAGTGAATGTTGTGGGCTTGATTATTTTTACCCTTGGATACTTAAGCTTTTGGTAAGTAGTATATGCATCGATTACTTGAGATAGTATGAAAAGCTCAGGTATAAAGTAGTTCTAAATTCTCTAGTCTGACTTCATTAAAGGACATGTGCTGAAGTCTGATGAATCAGACAGGTTTGTGTCCATTCCTTGATGTATTATCCGAACGATATTGAAGAGTAGGGTTATCAAGTAAGTGAAACCTGCAGTGAGGAGGGAGTGTTGTCTTTCCAGTTTGTGCTTGTGCAGGATGCTTTGGCAATACCCTGTGTCAGTGAGAAATAGTTCATCGGCTTGCCTCCAGGTTCTCGCAGTCTCAGAGTTACAGGCCCAGGGAAGTCTTTCAGTTTTGATGGGTATTGGATAAAAATAACCTTCCCTTGTAAAAAGTGCTTCCAATGAGTTTCTTTACCTTGAGGCAGCTCATCAGCTAACACAAGTTCCATGGAGGTACATTTACCCAAAAGCCTGACGACTAACAAATGGATTTCTGTGTTTTTAGTTAAATAGCAGTTACAGGCTTGACATGTGAAATTTAACAAACTGACTTGATCTTTAACATTGTTTTTGAAATTTTTTATTTTTACTATTTTTACATCTATGAGTGTTTGCCCTGCATGTACTTGTGTGTACCACATTTGTACTTGGTGTCCACGGAGGTGGTGGGACTTGAACTTTTTGTAGGTGCTGGGAGTTGAACTCAGGTCCTTTGCAACAATAACAAGTGCTCTTAAGCACTGAGTCAGCTCTCCAGCCCTGTTTGATAAAGTCACCCAGCCTTTGCTTCTCCTGCTCATCACTCCAAGCTCCTAAGTTTCTTCTGTCTTGGTCAGTTCTTGAAGGTTCATGTCCTCGGATTCTGTGCTCCCTGGATGTTCTTATCAGTTTGCTCATATGTCTTACTCCCAGGCCTTGTTTCTAGCTGACCTCCATATTCTTCCTCCTAGATCTTCACCAAGTATCTTAAAACATGGTGGGTGGAGCCCATCACTGGTGCGCGCGCGCGCGCGCGCACACACACACACACACACACACACACACACACACACACGCACATACCCCTCCTTACATAGTTATAAAGGTCTGCAGTGCAGAGAAAGTGTTTGGATGTCGTCCTTGTGTGAAGAGTACAGGTACTTTAGAGACGAGCCAGCACCCCGGCTCCTTCCTCTACATTGCCCCTGCAGTTGGTCTACTTCTGAGCCTAAACCCTGTCTGTGGTGTTTAGCTCTGAATCTGTCTACTTTTTAAAAAATCCTGCGAACACCCCCGAGTTTTCCCCCCCAGAACAGGCTCCCCCCCCCCCCCCCTTTTTTTTTGTTTCTTCTTGTAAACCTAGATGATGTCAGCAGGGTTTTTGTTGATAGACTCAGAGTTATTCTAAAAGGTCCGTAACCTGGCATTCTGCTCTGGGAATGACTGGTGTTTTTTCCTTACAAAGTCCCTCTTTAGAAGTGGTACAGTGGGCCGGGTGGTGGTGTTGGTGGCTGCAGTGGCAGTGGGTGGCATTCAGGAGGCAGAGGCAGGTGGATCTCTCTAAGTTCATGGGCAGCCTGATCTACAAAGTGAGTTCCAGGACAGCCTATTACACAGAGAAACCTGTGTCCCCAAACCAAGAACCAATAACAAAACAAAACAAAAACCAGAAGTGGCACAGTCGGCCTGAGTGCTACATGAGATGATTTTAAAAGCCAGTTCTGGACTGGGAAGATGGCTCCGCAGGTGAGTATGCTCGCCTTCAAGCCTGACTACTTCAGGTCAGGCCCCGGGATCCACGTGTGGAAGGAGAGAGCTGGTCCTGTAAGTTGTCCTTGAGATCTGCACAGTGTCCCACACACCTACACAACCACACACACACACAAATGTTATGAAAAAATAAAAATAAACTAAAAAATAAAAGCTAGCTCCACCAATTACAACTATGACCTAAAACAGACACACCAATTACACGCTTTGTCCTCAGTTTTCTTATCTCTGAGACATGATGACCCTGTCAGTGACCATCTAGACTAACTTGACCCAGCTAGCACGTAGGAATGAGTGTTGCTCCCACTGTCTCCCCACCTCATTACCATAGGTCAGATAACCTGCTATCTAGTCAGCCTAGCAGAGGTCAGGGAGACCTAAGTTCCTGATTTTACCAGTGTCGCTTTCTAGGAATCTTAACACCAAAGTCTGATGATACAGTCTTCTTTTCCTTTAATTAAGTAATTAAGTTTTTTTGTTGCTTGTTTATTTGTTTTTGAGACAGGGTTTCTCTGTGTATCCCTGGCTGACCTCGAACTTGCTGTGTAGACCAGGTTGGTCTCATACTCAGAGATCCTCCTGCCTCTGTCTCCTGAGGGCTGGGATTCAGGGCATGTACCACCACTGCCCAACTAATTTTTTTTCTTAATTGCATTTATTTGTGTGTGTGCGTGCGTGTGTGCGTGCGCATCTGTATTTGTATATGAGTGTAGGTACACGAGTACCATGGCACGTGAATGGCGATCAGAGAACAACCTGTGAGAGTCGGTTCTCTCCTTGTACTCTCGAGATCCTGGGGAAGCACCCGGCTTGGTGTCAAGTTCCCTACCCACTGCGCTATCTTGTCTGTTTGCTTTGTAAAGACAGACTCAAGTTGAGAATTTCTAGTCTTCATGTTGCTGATTCTGCTCTGGGGTTTAGTTTTTCCATTTAAAAAAGTGAAAACATTGGGTCAGATCTCTGTAATTACACAAGGAAATGGGAAGAATGAACTAAGGAAAACGCAGCGCCTGAATCTATGGCCTCCCGCCTTCTCCCCTCCCCTCCCCTCCCCCCTTTTTTCCTGTTTTGTTATTTGCTTGTTCAAATCTCTCTTTGCACGGGAATCATCTCTGTATTTAGGTTCTGGAGAGGGGGACGGCTGTTTTAACTATATTCCATGCATGACTCTTTCCCTACATTAGAGCTGTGGGACTTGCACAGTGTATAATATTCTACCAAGTGTTCTATTGAGTGCTGAAGCTGCTGACTTGCTCTCTCTCTTTAAACATCTAGGTTCTCTCTTCAGCTTCAACTCTGTGTTCCATAATTTGAATAGTGGACTTAGAGGAAATTCACAGTTATCAAAAATAGTACAGAAATGAAAACTAAGTGACTATTTATAGTTAGACAGCTGGCCAACAACTACCACACTGTGTACTTATTAACCAAATCAGAAACCGGCTGTCCATGGCACTTTGATGCAGTATGTTCAAATGTCTTGGACTGGGATCAGACACTGGTGCATTTACCGAGCACTAAGTATAATTGTGGTGGAGCACAGTTGAGAGCCACTGTGGGCATTACGAGTTGACCTTTTCCCTTCCTTGATGAAATAAGAAACTCAGCATTAATTTTATTAGGCCCTTATTATACACTTCTGTTGTGGAGAATTCAGGTTTCCCCGACATTCCCCCTCCCCCTCTTCTTGTATGCCCAAACCTTCACCAAACCCCAAGATAGATTTATGCACATTGTCCAGGACTGTGTGGGTACCCAGCCCAGCCCTGCCCAGCAGCAGCAGCAGCAGCAGCAGCAGCAGCAGCAGCAGCATTTAAATACCATTTTGTTCACTAATACCAGGTAGTAGTCTTTTAAAGGTGTGTTTTCAGACTAACTTTCTGAGTAGGATTTAAATTTGTAGTAAATAATTAAACAAAATATGAAGTTTAAAATGAATCAGGTGGTGATGGCACATACATTTAATGCCAGCACAGAGGAGGCAGAGGCAGGTGGATCTCTGTGAGTTCAGGGCCATCCTGGTCTACAGTGTGAGTCCCAGGACAGCCAGGACTATGTAGAGAAACCCTGTCTCACCCTTCTCCACCAAAAACAAAACAAAACAAAAACCAAAATAAATAAATAAATAGTTTAGAATGATCTTTGAGTAATAACATACTCCTCTCCATGATTTCAGCACACACTTGTGCATAATGAATTAGTAGAGAGGTACTGCTTCTCTGGAGCAATACTGGTACTTATTGTATGTGAGCAGTCATCCGAACACATACTTCCTTGACTCATTAGACGCTTTACTGTGTTTGAAGTAGATAGTTGCCAATGGGCCTGTGCTTTCTAATGATGTTAACTTTCTCTTCTTAGCTCGATCTGCGCTGGACTCAGCCACTCGCTGTAAGTCCCTACTTTGGTGTCTTATAAGTGCTTTATCCTGTATGTGGCCCTGGGAGAGCTTATGTTCAAGCAGTGTGGGCAGTTTGTGTGAACAAACCCTGAGGGAGAAGTCAAGTTTGAAAACTGTGCAACTGTCATTTAATCGGACGGCCTAGTATTGCAGATGCTTCGTTGTCTGTGGGTGTTGGCTTTGTGCTTGGGTAGCAGCCTTGTGTGAGCACAGCCAGTGAGAGCCGATAGGAAGGGCAGCTACCCCTTGTACCTGGATGGATGGGAGGACTGAACTTTTACTGATCCTGGTTTTGATGCACAAGACATGCAAAGGAGCAATTAAAAACCCCCGGGCACCCAGAAATGTAAAGATAACTTCAGGAATAATTAAATCAGATCTGCCTCGCTCAGCAAGATCATATGGCATGATCGGTCCATTTCTCTCAGTAGTCGGTTCATTCTCCATGAGGGGCTGAGTTGTGTTCTTATGACTTTTTATTTTGGGGGACTTGACTGCCTTCCTTCCTTGCTTGGTTTTTTTGATATTCTTTGGTGGGGGGGAGTTCTAGAAGATTGAAAATTTTATATTTATTTTTAAATATGTGTATCACTCTTTTGAAATTATTTTTTCATACGTGTGGTGTTTTGCCTGCATGTATGTGTGCACCACATGTGTTGTGCTCAAGGAGTCTGGAAGAGGGCATCTGATCCCTTGGAACAACAGTTACAGATGATTATGAGCCACCGTGTGGGTGCTGGGTCCTCTGGAAAAGCAGCCAGTGCTCCTAATCACTGAGTTGTCCTTCTAGCCCCTAACTAAGTGTTCCTTTATGATATAGTTAATATTAATATACATATATATTTGTGGGTATTGTTTGAGACCTCAAGCAAACTGATTATGAAATCCTATTAATTGATTTTTCTGAAGAATCTCAAACCTATTTCTGTTCTCCCCGAAGCTACGAAGCCTCCCAGGTACAAATGTGGAATTTCAAAACCATGCCCTGAGAAGCATTTTGCTTTTAAAATGGCCAGTGGAGCGGCCAACGTTGTGGGGCCCAAGATCTGCCTAGAAGACAATGTGTGAGTATTAGATGGCTCAGAACTCAAAGGTCTTGTATTCAGTGACAGCTGGTGGGCTTGCGGGTGATGGCGCTTCTGAAATGCTTTTACTATTGCATGATTCCCACTCCCCAGTGCATTAAGAGAGAGACCTGCTTTTTATTTGGCTTTATGTAAGGATAAATGTGGCTGTTTCGTTGTGGTTCTTAAATACTAAGAAAAAAATTAATTCCTTTATTTTCATTAAAATAAAGGAAATCTTCATACATGGTTGGCATATTTCAAGTGCTCAATGGCTCCAGAGGGCTCTTTTTTGGTTTTTTGGGTTTTGTTTTTTTTTTATTTTCTCGAGCAGGGTTTCTCTTTCTTTGTGTTACAGCCTTGACTGTCCTGGAACTCAGTGTGTAGACCAGACTGCCTCGAACTCACAGAGATCCGCCTGCCTCTGCCTCCTGAGTGCTAAGATTAAACTCGTGTGCTACCATTGCCCCGGCTCTCCACAGGGCTCTTGACCACAAAACCCATATAAAAATACTGTATCAGAACAAAGTCCCATTGACAGCCTTCCCAGAGCACTGAATGCTTCCCATTATAGGTCAGTATCTTTCAGTTTTGATACTCGAGTGCTGCTTGCTGAGGTGTGAAGTGACTCACACTGCTCTGGGCTGGGCTGAGTGGCTCCCTGGTTGTGGTGTTCTGCACAGGATGCTTGTAGGTTTGTCGTCCTGTCCTGTCTTGTCAGCTCTCACAAGTTCCTGCCTCTGTAATTGCAAACCCAGCCTTTAGTTGTTTTTTCATCCAATTGCTCAGAAAACTCGGGACATGAGCTCATTTGAAATTCACGTAACATAATGGCTCTGACATTTGGCCGTGTAGACTGAAGACTAAGATGGTGTACGGTTAAACAGCAGAAACTGGGCCGTTTCTCCCAGCTTTTTGTGCATGAATCTCACACAGAGCTTTTAAGTTAAATATGCGGTGAACTATGGAAGGATTGGCCTCCTGGGGCAACACTTTCTTGCAAAATTGATGCTCACTGAGCTTTGCTCATTCCCATTCTTTGCCCTCATGCTAGTGGGCAGCCCCCATCAAATCAGTTACCTTCTGACTTTTCGGTACCCAGATCTCAGCAAAGCGCGTGGGGTTTGGAAGTTTCTAGGTTTTTAGAGACAGTCCTCTTTGTTTTCACCTTTGCTTCACTAAAGACTCAGCTTGAGTCTAAATAATAGGATGAAAGTTCATTCGGAATACCTCACCCACAGATCATCTTTGGATGCCTGCCCCGTCCCTTTGAAGCATGGAGTTTAGTGCAAGGAAGAGATCAAAGCCTTTTCAGACACTGGTTTTCCAACCACAGTTGCATAGGTCAGAAGATAACTGTTTCTTGAGGGTAGGGCTCAGCATCGTTGTGCCGGGCTGGGAGCCAGATTCTTTGATTCTAGCATGGTGGGCATGTCATGTAGGGTTTATACTGTGCGGTAGTTTATTTGACCCAAAAATTGAGGTTGCCCACCAATCAGCTACATTTTAAGAATCATTCTGCCATTCCCATGAGAGATTAATTGATGAAATTTCATAGCTAGACCTCAAGTCATGATGCTGGTCCCTGTAGAAGGGCTTCATAACTGGCCAGCGACCTCCAGTGGGATACTGCAAGGACCAAGTCCAGTGCCTTTTCCTGTATATTTATTTCTATATTGAAAATGCATGAAGTTTTTAAACAATGCTAACATAAAGCATAAGAGTCTGCTTGCCTAGACAATACTCAATTCATCTGTTCAAGTGCTTATTGAACCTGGTTTCCCCTGTCATGGGATATATAGTCTAGCAGGGCTGACAGATACCTAAAAAGTAAATGCAAGTAAGTGACTGTCAATCAGGACACCAGCTGTGCAGGCAGTGGCTTCCTAGTGATGCTTCCTAGTGGGAGTGAGTGAGGTAGAGTCCAACTTGAGATTGTCAGTGAGGGGAAAGGGTCCAACTTGAGATTGAGTGTTGAGGATTGATTCTAAGACACTGAGTGTGCTCTGAGAACCTAGGGATCAGGAGACAACCAGAGGCAGAGCAGATAGGTCTGAACATCCCAGACATGAGGCACATGGTCAGCCCATATGGGAGGGAAGTTCTAGAAGTGAGTGGGCCAGACCACACAAGAACTTCTAAGCAGTGCAGCTTGAGGTCATTTTCTAAGTGTGCTGAGACAGTTTTCAGACTGACTTAAGATTTCATTTGTATTGAAAATTAATTTCACAGCTATATAAAATGACTTACATAGTGGAATACAGAACAGTGGGAAGGCCATGATTAGTCACACTGGCCACTTGACATGGTATATCTACTCATAACAATTTTTTTTTTTTGCCTGTCTACCCTATAAGATGTGCAAGTACATACTAAAAATATGTGTATCCTTGCACCTGATCTGAGTACAGGAACTCACCATGGAGAGAATACTCTAGATTGCTGTGTCTGTACAGGGCTAATTTTGCTCTCTATGGCCTGTTTGCTATTTGTCATAGCTGTAGAGGTTCCACTTGCAGAGCCAAAGCTGTTGAACATTTCTAGCGCTCAGGCAAGCTCCCTCTAAGATGTTTAAAGTAGCCAGAGCTGGTGGCAGATCTGTGAAGCAAAGCTGTGTTTGAACATGTATAGTGTTTATGTCATTTCCTTAGTTTTGTTTGTTTGTTTGTTTGCCTGAAGGTGTGTGGTTGGCCAGAGGGCCTTCACAGTCATAAAGAATAGTAAATATTTTAAGTGCTGTGACCACTCTTGATGTGTTTGGTGACTTTGGTGGTTTTTCATTGGTGGTAAGTCTCTCCGGTGTAATCTATTTAAAACTTGATAGGCTGCTGCCCTCTTGTGGGAAGCCTGTGGAACTGTGCTTCCTGCTGCCTCCTTTTCTTTGTTCTGAGATGGACTGAAGTTTATTGGAATAGAGTAGCATGTTCCAAGATGATCTCTACTTGGAAAATCACTGGAGTTTGGTTGTTAACCAACACATTAGCTGTAACCATTGCTTTTTGCTACCAGTGATGGAATTTACACATCTAATATGCTTCCTCGGGTCTGGAGCGCTCCCCTCCTCTGATGCAGCCCGGCCAGTTGTCCTGTGGTGAAACTTATGTCCGTCTTATGTGTATGCTCAAGACAAATTCTTCTTTTGAAACAGCTTGGAGATGTAGTTTATATACCTATACTTCCTGTTTGTAGTGTGCAATCACTGGCTTGTAGTGTGATTCACTGTTGTGTACAACCTGTGCCATAGTCCATTTTAGGCCTTTTCTTCCTTTCTCTTTCATTCATCCTTTTTTGGCCTCTGTCTCTAGAATGCTGGAATTGCAGTCCCAGCATAAAACATTGCCATACTACCAAAAGAAACTGTGTCCTTTAACTCTGGCTCTTCTTCGTTTTCATTCTACTCCACACCCAAGTCCTAAATAACCTTGTTGGCTTCTGTCCCTATAGATTGCTTGTTTCATAGATGGATTATTATCTGTGGTCTTTGGTAACAGGCTTCTTCGCTTGGTGTAATGTTTTCAAGGTTCATCCACCTTGTAGCTCACATTATTTCTTTTCATGGATGAATTCCTCTCCATTAGAGATGTGCCTCATTTGCTTTGTCCTTTATCAGTTGATAGGTGTATGAATATTTCCCCTCGCTGACTGTCCAGAACAGTATTTCTGAAGCTTTTCTATACAGGTTGTGCGTGGGTGTGTTTTCACTCTCTGTGCTTGGACTGTAGTGAACTTTTCTTTCAGATAGCTGTCTGGCATTTGGAGGAACTGTCAGATTGTTTTTCCAAAGTGGCCTCATCGGTTGACCGGTGTACCAACAATGTAAAGTCCTGGGTCCTCCAAATGCCTATGCATCTAGTAGGTGTAAAGTTGTAGCTCTTTGAGTCCATGATTTGTGCCTCCCTAGTTGTTAATAATGTCTTGCATTTTTTAAAATTTACCATAGAGAACTGTTCATCCCAACCTTCTATTTTTAAAATTGATTGATTATTGATATTTTCTCTTTGGGGTGTTTGCATAAAGGCTTTCTTAGCCATTTACTTTATATTACCTGTTTCAGGTGAATTTATTGTCATCATTATGTAGTTGGTTCTGTAATAACTGATTGTTCCTATTCTGTTTTTTTTTTTTTTTTTTTTTTTCCTGGAGCTGAGGACCGAACCCAGGGCCTTGCGCTTGCTATGCAAGCGCTCTACCACTGAGCTAAATCCCCAACCCCCCCATTCTGTTTTTATGCGGTATGTTTGAGCTACTTATATTCCCTGTACATGCTGATAGGTGAGGCATTAAGTCTATCATTTTAGCATTTTATTCTATTTTCAGATTGTTTTACTTTGAGTTTTTTTGTTTGTTTATTTTTTGTTTGTTTTTGTTTTTGGAAACAGGGTTTCTTTGTATAATCTTGGCTGTCCTAGAATTAGCTCTGTAGACCAGGCTGGCCTCGAACTCAGAGATCTATCTGCTTCTGCCTCCTGAGTGCTGGGATTAAAGTGTGTGCCACCACCACCCAGCTTACTTTGAATTTTATGATCATTTTTAGAAGTTTAATTTGAGAGGAGTAGCTGGGAAGAGGAGGCGGGTAATGAGATATATGATCAAAATACATTCTAAACACATGCAAAATGTAATGAGATTCATTCATATTTATAATATATGGTAATACAAACATTTTAAGAAGTTTCTCTACTGTTTTTGAGTACATCCCTTTGTAGATACTTTATACTGATTACTGTCTGTGCCTTAACAGGAAGGTTTTGAAACTAAGATCTAGACTTAAGAAAAAGAGGAGAAAATGTAATTTGTGTAGCTGAGAACTAGCTGCATGTCATAACATTGTTTGGCTTGTTCTTACAACATTGCAAACAACAGAACGAGGAAGTAACTGGCTAGTAAAGACATTCTCATCACCAGATAAATGAAGCTTCCACACTATTTTAGTTTTTCCTTTGTCTTACTCATTTACATAAATGAGTATGTCACTCAGTAATTGTTAGAATTATATTCCCTACAACCATAGTTCAGTTACAGATGGGAGTTTGGTGGAAATCAGTTGACATGTTCTCTGAGAATCAATTGACTATGAAGAATGTAAGATAAAGTATTATATATTTCATTTGCAAAATTGTGTGCTACACATTCTATCAGGAAAATTTGCAGTGTACTAATGTGAAAACGGCACCCCTCTTCCAACACACTGATGGGGAAGTTGCTAATACCTTGAATTCTATTAATTTAACATTACCTACAAATTTTGGTCTAATATTCAATAAAGTAAGCTGATATCAAGCCAGTGTGCCACTGTGCCCTCCGTCCCACACTGTCAACTGGCACTATGGTCTGTAAGCTGCAGTGATGTTGGTTGTCTCAGGCAGCCCTTTTGTGGCTGTGGTGAGATAGTCAGCAAGTACAGCATTCCTTTTGAGTGCAGAGAAAGTTTACGTTAATAATCACTAGGAAAATGGGAAAACGTTCACAGCGAGGTGACATTGGCATGACAATGCTCCGTTAACTCCTCTGGATTCCGATTTGAAAGTGTCTCTATGGAATATGACTCCGTTTCATGTCACGGTATCACGGTGACCCTACAGAAGATGAGGAAGAGAGGGCGTGGTCTTTGGCTTCTTGACAGTGGTGGAGATTGAGTCCTGCTCTGCCCATGTCTTAAAGGATTGCCTCAGGTGGCACGGCACAGTATAGATAGAGTAGTAGCACTGTGGCGTTTGAGACATAATGCTTCTAGTTTAAAGAATTTACTTTCATTGTAGTGTGTCTGGATATGTGCACGTGAGTGCAGGTGTTGATGGCGGCCAGAGGCATCAGATCCCCTGTAGTTGGAATTAGAGGCTGTTGTGAGCCTCCTGACATGGGGCTTGATCCTCTGTATGAGTAGTACATGTTCTTAACCACTAACTATTTCTTGAGCACCATTGTACCTTTATATGTATTTTTTAATTTTATGAAGTATTATTTGAGTTGACATTATAGTTGACTCAACATAAGGCTGTCTTTGATGTAGTAAGTTTTTAATGTGCTGAGTTGAGTGTTTGATATGTGTATAATACCTTTTTTTGCATTGTATTTTTGTGACATGTTTCCATATATTCTAATGAGTTTGTCTTGACTTCTTTCCCTTTAGTTTGATGAGTGGTGTTAAGAACAATGTTGGAAGAGGAATAAATGTTGCCTTGGTAAATGGTAAGAATAAGTATTGTACTTTGTTGATGTAATCAATGGGTATATTTATGCCCCACACTAAAATTTACCCTTGGCATCAGAGTAGAAAGCACCACTCAATACTGAAGCCTTCCCAACAAGGGTACCCTCTTGTCCAAACCATTGCAGATGAAGACTTGGGATCTTCTTATGGGTAGCACGTTTTCATGGGCATATTGCAGCCATGTGCATTGTGTGGCGAGCTTCTTGTGAAACTTCAAGCTACTAGTCTGATACTAAGTGGATGCCCTCTTGCTGCAGCTTTTAGAATTCTTACTTAATATGAAGATAGGTAATCAGGAGTAAGGGTGTGTAAAATGACAAAGGATGGTGGACTCTTAATAAGTAGAGGGAAGAATAAAGTCATAATTTGTTGTAAGTTTTCAGTATTGTCCACATTCTTCTCAGAGGTTCATTTGTGCAAATAAGTTCACTGAATCCTGGACATAGTGTGTGTTAAAGAAGTCAGTTTTAAGCATCCAGCCCACGAAGTGCAGGCTGCCTTTGTACACTAGCCTCTGTTCAGCCACATGTTTCCTGTAACTGCCTGGGGTGAGTAGAATCTCCCAGCAGCTCAGCCAACCCCCAGCAGGGAAAAGCTCTCTTTGCTTTTATTCATAGGTGATAATTATCTGACTTTGTACTTTCTTTTTCCCAAGTAAAAATTTTAATGTCTCTTCTTCTACTTAATTGATCTTCGAGATAAAATAAGTATACATTTTATTTGGAAAAAACAAGCTTTAGTATAGATTGTTGTTTTCATCCTGATTTAAGTAGATAATTTCTTTGCTGTAGAGGTTATGTATTGGTGGTGATGTCATGGGTTGATGATCGCACATGAACATGAAGTGTAGCACAGAACTGATCTGAAGTCAGCGATGCATAGCTGTGTGTATGATTCAGATCGTAAGTTCTACAAGCAGTTCCTTCTGTCGATGAGTTCATGTCACTCGTTGGGTTAGACCATTTTTTTCTACACTGATATTTCTGTTGTGTGATTTAATATGTATTCTGTCTCTTTCAGGGAAAACGGGGGAGGTGCTAGACACCAAATATTTTGACATGTGGGGAGGAGGTACGTGTAACTTACCCTGTGCTCCTGCTGGCTGACGCTGAACCCATTTGAGAGAGAGCTGTGCCCCTGTTTGCATTTCCGTTTTGTTTCCCTCGTCTGCTCTCGCTGCGTGTCTGGCCGTGTTTAAGTGGGCTGTCATGTTGCATGCCGTTTTGGTTATGGTAGGAAGATCGCCTGTGATTGAGATTCCAATGAGATCTGAAGGACATTAGCGCCCCTCTTCTGACAGGGCAACTGACGCAAAGCCCTGAGTCGGTTTCGATTTCTGCCTGAAAGTCAGAATCGTCTGAAGACTAGTATAACCAGTTCACATAGTTTTTGACTGAAATAATCCCATTAATCTATCCAATTTCTACCTTTGAATTCTGCTATTACAGTAGCAAACATTTGAGAAAATACATGGGCTTTTCTTTGTAATTTACTGGACTCAGAACAAGCCACAGATATTTTTTCCCTTCCGTGTTTGGGAGTTATAGGAATAGCTTCAAATACTGTCTCCATCAAATACTGGTGAAATTGAAGCAAATACTGGCTCCCCAAAGAATGTTACCCCAAAGAGAAAGGTCTCTTTTTTAAAACAAGGAAAACGTATTTATTTTCATGATTTTGATGGTGTGTAGGTGTGTGTCTGCATGTAGGTATGTACACATGATGCAGGTGCCTGAGGAGGCATGTAGCACTGGACTCCTGGAGCTGGAGTTACAGGTGTTGTGAACCACCTGATGTGGGTGCTGGAGCCAGATTCAAGTCCTCCGGAAGAGTAACAAGTTACTCTGGAGTTAGCGACTAACACAAGGGTTAGCCTAACCTCTGAGCCACCTTTCCAGTCCCCAGGATTTCTTCGTCTTTAAGGCAGGCAGGCCAACCTGGCTTACCTTTCGGTTCCCTGGCTTCTTTATATATGCCCTACAAGCCAGCAGTTCTCAGGCTTCCAGACATTTATGTTCAGTTTCAGACAAGCTAACATGGCCAATATTTCTTCAGCTTTTAATAAGATGCTATGTATTATTTATTTAAGCTTTAGAGAATGTTTCATAACTGTCAGAGGTATATTAAATTACACTGTTCCCATCAATTTTAGATTCTGAGAGCATAATTGCTCTTAGTATAATTTATAACGTAGAAACTCTTCCATGAAGCTGTTGAAATTGGGCATGTAAACAGAGCTCTGGTATGGCTCTCACTGCCCATCACAGGCACCAGACTGCTGCCAAAGACTCTTCCTGGTTTAGAAATAATAGCAGTTTAGTGCCATCTTTTCATTTCAATGGAAATGATTTGTTGGCATTTATGTTTCTACATTGAAAATGCGGTTTTGGTAAAATATAATCAATTAGAGAAAAATCTTTGGAATCTTTGATGTTGAGAAAAAAATGGGGAAGACTTGCAGTGATATAGTTTTGGAGTACATTTAGACTTGTGGTCTATAAGGAAAGCTAACATTGCAAAGAGTCCGTGATGGAAAATGCTTTAGTACTTGACCAGTCTGTCTGGCAGCACCAGTTTGCACTCAGCGAGCTGGAGTATCGCGACGTTCCTGTGGACTTGATACGGAAGAGGACCAATGTTGGCCATAATTAGTTTGGCTTTCAGTCACTGTCTGCATTCCTTCCCCCAGTTTGTTACAAAGTGATACACCTAGAAACTATAAATCTGCCTTCTTACATAAGTCTCCGAGGAGTGGATAGAAGCAGGGCTTCCTGTTCTCAGAAAAGCTCCCATATTAACATTCAAGGCCATGCCGCTTGTGGTCCCCAAAGCTTCACATGAACCTGAGAATCAGGGACTATAAGCCCAGTTACATATTTTCACGTGGACCTGAGAATCAGGCTTCCCATGGACTGTAAGCTAGTTATGTATTTCTTCACATGGACCTGAGAATCAGGCTTCCTGTGGACTGTAAACCCGGTTACATACTTCTGAGATCCCTGAGGTCCTCACTTTACAAGAGATGCATTTACATGACTTTACTATGGATTTTTATTGGCCTTGATGGTATGAGTATGAAAGACACAAGATGATTCAGAACTGGGAAATAAATCAGGAAATGGAGGGACCATATTAAAGAATAAATTTGGTAATTTTGCTTAGTATATTTTTTTTTTCCCCTGGGTGGACTCAAAAACCTTGAGTTTTTAAACTTTTCCTAAGATTTGTCTGTCTTACCTGTACATTACTTTTCATCAGATAGTTGTTTTGTGGAAAGTGCATATGACATTAATTTTAGAGATTATTGTGATAGTAATTCCATCATCTACAAAGAAAATCCCCAACCCTTTTTTTCTTTCAGATGTGGCACCGTTCATTGAGTTTCTGAAGAACATACAAGATGGAACGGTCGTGTTAATGGCAACATACGACGATGGAGCAACCAAGTATGTAAAATTAAAACCGAGCACAGCTTTTGGAGCTATACTTTATCCTTTAAAAAGCAATGCATTTTCATTGAAAAACAGTCTATTAAGTTGATAAGGTAGCTGTAGATAAGCACTATTGCCTTTTAAAACGTCTTATTTCTTTCCTATCTTTACGTGTAAAGATTCTTCATGTTAGGATGAAATTTAAATCACATTTACATAGTATTTTATACTTTCTTTTATATTGTAACAGTATTAAACTATTTTCTCTAACATTCCTTTTTTTGTAGTTTGTATTAACATTCTTCAGTAACATTTTTATGGCTCCTAGCAGTTTGACCTCTGGGCTCACATTGTGGAACAGTTCCTCTGTAACTGCAAAGGTTTTCATCTAATGAATAATGTGATAACTGTTTTACATAATTTTTTCTCTTTACTATAACATTATGGTGAATTTCTAAAAGTGAAATTAATAGTCAAGGACATAGATGTGAGGTGTGTGTGTGTGTGTGTGTGTGTGTACGCGTATATATGAGTGCTAATACCGATGGAGGCCAGAAGTGGAGTTACGGGTGATTGTGAGCCGCCTGCCATGGGTGCTGGGAATCTAATTTGGGTCCCTTGCCCGAACAGTAGCATTCTTACCCACTGAGCCTTCCCTGCAGCCCAGGATTTATATAGTTTTCATAAAGTTTAACAGGTGATAGTTTGTGACTTACTTTCTTGTATTGTGTATGTTGTCAAATGTGGAAAGCATAGACAATCACAAAGAGAAAAAGGAGTTAGATCATCTCATTGTGCAGGATAACAGTTAAAAACATTGTAGATTCTCGCCATTTCCAATGACTCCCTGCACATAGTCTCTTCACTTTAAGTATTGTCGGTGGCAGCACGTAAAACATACCTTTCCACGTATTTGGTGTCTATTTCCCCATATTAAATATTTCTTACAATATAGTTGTTCATGTCTCATTGTTTTAAAATGTATGATTTTATAATCTTAAAAAAAATCAATGTGACCTATTTTCTTGAGATAAAAATTTTAAGTGAGATTATTGAGTTAAGGTATGAGTACATTTTTTAGAGTTTCCAGTTGCAGAATTTTTTAATGTCTTATTTCATTATTTATGAGATTAGACACGTGTGTGTGTGTGTGTGTGTGTGTGTGTGTGTGCGTGTGCGCGTGCGCGCGTGCGCGCTCATGCTAGGTGGGTTTTTTTCTTTCTTTTTTTTTTTTTTTTTTGTATTTTCTTTTATGAATTATCCTTTGACCATTCAAGTTGACCCATATTGATTGGTAAGAACCCTTTATATCTTAAGCTATTGACAAGTTCTTTTATTGAAAATACAGTTTTTGTAGACAGTTTGCTTTTAATTTTGTCAACTTTAGGTACCTTTGACTTCTAGCAGAGTAGGGTAGCATTTACATAGTTGAGCCTGTAGGTTTTTCCTTTTAGTTTCTCTGACTCTTAAACTCAAGAAATATTTTTCCATCTCCTGACTAGATAATTAGTAGATTTTCTCTTGCAGAGATTTTACTCTTTTCCTGTATTTTAAAAACCCATTTGTCATTTCCAGAGGTTTCCAGCGTCTGTGTTGTGTCAGGCTCCGAGATGGCTTGGGTTTTCCCTTCTGTCAGCCCTCTTTCTTTCTCTTCCCAAAGACACTGTTTCAGTGGCTCAATGACTGGTTTGTGAAAATGAGCGTGCTTTATTCCTCTTGGGTATTAGTTTTTAGAGCGTTTTGTGAATGACATTGACATTGCATCTTCACTGATTCAACTAATGATAATGTTCAGTCTGTAAACTCGAAGCTTAATGTGACTGGCAGGTTCAGCTGGTTTTACATAGCTAAATGTACAGAGTCTAATTAATTAAAGTTTATTCATTAAAAAGGTGACTTGTGCCTTGGTTTGGCTAGATTATGGGTTATTGTATGTGTAATGACAACTTTCAGTGTAAAAGCTCCCTTTCTATCTAGACAGGCAAGACCTTTCTTTTTTTACCATATGCTTTTATTACTGAGCCTGATGGGAACTCTGATGAGATACGGATGTCGCCTTGAGAAGGTCACACTGTGGATGCCCTGAAGGCCACCTGAAGCAGGCAGCGAGCCTGAGCAAGTTCCTTAAATCTCAGCTGCGTCCTTGGACTTCCCGCCTGCTGGAGGCCAGCACCCTCGCTGCTTCCCTATTCAAAACAAAAGAGGCAGAGGCGATAGGGAAGAGATGCTGTCTCTTCAGGGTGGGCTCTCAATGCTGTTCAACAGTCCTCATTTCGGGTAAATGGAACAGCAAGACAATGAAAGCGTTCCCTCGTCACCTGATACCAAAATATTTGAAGCTAATTGACATTTTTCTTGTAGTTTTCCAGGCTCAATACACATAGCTTTTAAAACCTTTTATCATATTAGGCTCTTGTTCATTTCCTTTCCTGGCTGTGTTTCTTGGGCATTCTTCAGTTCATTATTGTCTCTCTTTAAATTAAACACAGTGTTCCAGATGTGTCCTGGCCAGAACGGCTACAATGGAGACGCTAACTTGCCATGTTTCAGAGATTACATTTCTTTGAATATTCATGCCAACTGGAATTATATTAGTTTTCTCTAAGCAATCAAATCACATTTTTGGCTCATAAATTTTTGGTCAAGTGAGATTGTTAAATGGTCAGATCTTTTCCTTTGATCTCAGACTTTTTTTTTTTAAAGCCACTGCCAAGTCAGGTTTTTCTTCATTCAGGACTTGATTTTGTTTAATGTAAATGAAGAACTTTATATTCATTTATTCCTGTTAGATGTGATTGTACTGATTGGGCCTGCTTGGTCTTGAGTCTGACGTGTGTCCTCGGAGGGTTCCGAGATCCAGGCTTTGTACTCACTCCAAAGTCGTTCATGTGTCTAAATTTAAGCCCTTGATGAAAATGTTTACTGAGGGCAGCATGCCACCAAACTGGAGACCTGGTTCCTCACGGGATTCTTCTGTTAATCCGCTGCAGGGATGGCTTTGTGGACAACTGCCAGTGTCCCCACGGTAGGGGTAGGCGGGCTCTCCAGCTGCGGCTTAGTTCTTTTACTCACAGCAGCATTTTCTGAGGCGATCAGTTGCTAACTTGAGATTCATAGAGGAAACTAATTACAGTGCCCTGATCTGCTGCCATGAGCTGGTTTCAGAGATGTCGTTTAGCTTGGCCTGATTCAGTCCTGTGCCCGTCCAGCTAGCTCCCCCTTGACGTCTCCCTTCATTGTTACCCTCACAAGGGCTGTGTGTTGTCTTCCGATCCAGAGTTTTGTTAGGGGTTGGAATTTGGTTTATTGGAGTCAGGGTTGTAGGTGTGCAGTCACTTCCGGCTTTCAAGTGCAGTTCTAGATCAAGCTCACGTCCGTTTGTTAGCCCACCATGGACTTTACGGCTAAGCCATCATCTCCTGTTTGCCTTAAAAACAAAACAAAACAAAAAACCTAGATAATCAATTGGTGTGTCCTTCCCTGGGGGAGACTGTTTCTCAGCATTCCTTAGTTGCCTGTGGTGGTCTGTCTAGGGTTGAGGCCTCCTGAGTGCCCCTCCCTGCCACGTTAACATGTCTGTTGGTATTCTTGTTCAGGTCATGTTTAGGCATGTTTGAAGAGACTTCATGCCTGCCCCTGCTGACATTTCTAGCTACTCACAGCAGACTTCCTGTTCCTCTGACTCTTACAATCTTTTTGCCTTCTCTTCTGCCTGAGCCATGGAAGTGCCAGCATATGGACAGAGCATGTTGTGTTTATTCACTTAGGAACACGCACACCACACCACCACACCACCACACCACCACACCACCACACCACCACCAATTAGAGAAAAAGAGTCTGCACATGTGACTCACGCCTTTAGTCCCAGTACTGGGGGATGAGGGGGTGGGATGGGGAGGTGGTCTACATAGTGAGTTTCAGGACTGCCAAGGCTACATAATGAAACCCTATCTCAAAAGAGAGGGAGGGAGGGAGAGACAGAGACAGGGAGGAGAGAGCATATGAAGGGAGGGAAGGAGGGAAGAAGGACATGAATTAAATTGGAGAGAGAGAGAGAGAGAGAGAGAGAGAGAGAGAGAGAGAGAGAGAGAAGCCATGAATTAAATTGGAAAAAGATCAATGAAAGGGATATTTGGGAGGATTAGGAGGAAGGAAAAGGAAGGGGAAAATGATGTCATCTCAAAAATAAACAAAGGTTATTTTTAAAAATAAAATATAAGAGTTACAGAAAGAAAACTCTGGAGTGTTAATACTTTTAATGTCTTAACATCTCCACTTTTTGATTCTAAAACAATTGCCACTTCCTTAAATTGTCTTAGTGGTTTCCTTTAGAAATTGTGTGTGTGTGATGTATGTAGACCCAGAGGCTTAGATCGTCTTTAAAGTACAGACCTGGACTTGGTTGAGTTATGGCTCTCTTTTCCGTCACCCAAGCAATGCTCGCCTCCCTGGGCAGACTGCCTTGATCAGACAGTATTCTGTTCCTCTTTCTGTAACACCAGGGTCCCTTCATTACACGTCGCTACTCTTTTGTCCTTGTAGCAGATGCTGTTTTTTGTGGTTTTGAGTTCTGTTTCATTCTGACATGGCTGGTCTTTATAGTGTTACGAAAAACTTTGTCTTTAGTAATGTGGTTTACCTTATACTCTTTTTTTTTGAGGGGGGGGTTCGAGACAAGGTTTCTATGTGTAGCTTTGTGCCTTTCCTGGAACTCATTCTGTAGCCCAGGCTGGCCTCGAACTCACAGAGATCAGTACCTTATACTTTAAAAGCTTTCCTGTTTTCAATTAAGCCTTTCCTATGATAGCACTAATTTAGAAATTACCCCCCTTCCCAGATTTTTACATAGTTAAATTATTAGTTGTATTTGTTTGCTTGCTTGTTTTTCATTTATTTATTTTATTTATTTGTTGAGGGTGGGGACAGGGGGTACATGTCACATATGTGAAGGTCAGAGGACAATTTTCAGGAACTGGCTGTCTCCTGCCTTGCGGGCTCCAAGGATCAAACTTAGGCCACCAAGCTTGTAGGCATGTGTCCTAACTCACTGAGCCATCTCCTAGGCCCATGTTTGCTTGCTTTCAAAGAACTACATCCTCATAAGAATTCCTTAGCAGCTGTGTTTCATTTCTGGTCTCGATAGCCCCCTGTGATTATATTTCTTAGTCTTCAGACTCTAGAGGAGTGTGACTTTTCTTCCAGAATTCCTGGTACTTATATTTCCTACATTGTTCTTTCCTGCTGATAAGAATTAATCCCAGAGCACCAGTTCTCCCTTTTCTCTTCTGTGCTTGGGAGGAGAGGCATGGCTTGGCTGGATGGTGTAGGCCTGCTGGGTGTACCTCCTTAAAGAGGCATGGCTTGGCTGGATGGTGTAGGCCTGCTGGGTGTACCTCCTTTCCCAGTAAGGATGGGACCTGAATGGAGACTTCCATCTCCAGTTGTTCCCTGTGTGGTAGGGTATCCACCAGAGGAGACTGCTCGGACATGGTTTTAAGCCAATAGAAAGTCTTTATTAGCCAGCCGGCAACTACACTGGGTGTTCAGGACCCCAGTGATCTCAGCCTTTCTCAGGGTGAGCGTTTAAGCATAAAAACTATGCCCTGGGTTGACATACTTCAGTTAACAAGAACAGTTAGCTGGAAGTGGAATTATAGAAGCCATTTAGAGACTTTCCCAGTACTATGGACCTTGACAGATTTGTTTTCATTTGGCAGGTAGCACTGTCTGGGTGCTGAGTTTTGTGTGGCCTGGATGGGACTTCCATCGTGGAGTCAGTTGTGCTGAGGTTCCAGGGTCTACTAAGGTCAGGGCCTGTTGCACCTGCCTCTGTCTCGTCAACCCTGGGCAGCAGTAGGACAGCTTTACAGAACGTGACCCCGGCTTTCTTTCTTTCCTGATGTGTCATTGGAAAGCCTTTCTTCACTAAAGTAGTTGATTCAACATAATCCCTTAAAATATATCACACTTATTTATTGTGGACGTGTGAATGAGCACACACATTCCATGGTGTGCATACGGAGGTCAGAGGACAGCTTGCCAGAACTGGTTCTTTACTTCCACCATGGCTATCCTGGAGAACAAACTCAGCTCTTCATGCTTTGGTGTCAAGAGCTTTTATCTTCTTGAGCCATCTTGCTGGCCCCCAACATTAAAAAAATGTGTGTGTGTGTGTGTGTGTGTGTGTGTGTGTGTGTGTGTGTGTCAGTGTCACAAAACATTGTGTAGGCATGTGTGCCCTTGAGGACATCAGGTGTCCTCGCTCTCTGCATTATTCCCTTGAGAAAGGGTCTCCAGCTGCACCTGGCACTTACAGTTTCTTAGCTGGGCCATTGGTCAGCAAGCAAGCCTCAGGTATCGTCTTGCAGCCTCCATGCTCTCCCTAGCACCAGGGGTACAGACGTATGTGGCCTCGCTGGCTTTTAGTGGCCATGCTGAGGCTCAAGCCCAGGTCCTCATGCACTCTTAGCCACCAAGTCATCTCCTTAGCTTTTTAAACATCAATTCAGAACTCAGCTAGTTAATACCATTAGTAAGTACTAAACACACAGCAAGTCCTTATTACTTACTTCCTTCAGAACCAAAAGCTGGTATCTCCGAGTTTTATGCTGTATTGATTATTCTGGGCTTTTAAATAGAAGACATTTTGACACCTGTATATGTTACATTGTTTGGACACGGACTGCTTTACATTGATTTAGACTTCCTTCTGAAATACGAAATTGTCCTTTGCTTAAAATAGAATACAACCAAAAGGAACACTGAAACGACCCACAAACTCTATACAGGAAGATCAGAGAGCATTAGAAGTCATCAATAAGTGATTTGATAGTTTGATATAGACCCAGGTGTCTGGGTTTGAGCATTGTGGCCATGATTTGTTTCAGGAAAAGGTAGAAAGCAAGGGTACGAGTCCAGGGGGAAAGGCTGGAGGGAACCAGGGCCAGGTTTCCAACAGTGCTTTTATTTAATTTTAACTTTTAAATTCTGTGTGCATTTGTGTGCATGTGCGTGCATGCGTGTGTGTGTGTGTGTGTGTGTGTGTGTGTGTGTGTGTGTGTGGTGTATGTCTCTGTGCAGAGGTTAGAGAGCAGGGTATTAGTGTCTTCTATTGCTCTCTGACTTACTACCTTGAGACAGGGTTTCTTACTGAGCTGAAAGCTGACTAGTTGAGCTGACAGATACTAGTTGTGCACACAGATATAGTTCTGGAAAGGGTAGGTGCTCTTCTCAGATGCATGTGTCCAGATGCCAGCAGTACCAGTCTTGCTGGCAGGCTTTCTGAGGGGAGCTCGGGTCTTTTATGCTAATTCCTTTCTGCACAAGAACATCATACATAATGTTCTCATGGAAAATGCAGGAGTTAACGGAGTCAAGTTGATTCTTGCTGTGGTTAACTTGACATGGTTTATCCACATGGATCATAATGTTCACTTGTGAAATTCAGAAGCACAGAAAGATGATTGACTGCACCTTCAGTATATGTGTTTTAGTTCATATAAACTCTCTGATAGGAAACATTTTACTTTCTGTTTTTTAAAATAGGGGAACATACCTGTGTTTGGGTAACCCAGCTGTTTGGGGAGCAGTGGCTACCATTGTTTGTGGATTTAAGATTCATTACACTTTCTCTGAGGAGTAAATGTGAATGGAGCCCCATGGCTCTCTCAGGAGGCAGTGACGTTGGTACCCCGTGAGCCTGCTGCTCTCAGCCACAGCGCACAATATGTTTTATTCTTCTTCCAGGATCACAGCTCTTCCGGCTGTGTTGACAGAAGCAAAGAATTCTTTCAAAAGTAGCCAGAAAGTAGAGCACATAGCGAAACTGCATGTGTAGAAGAACCATGACTTTTTGGGACACAGGACTCAGCCAGTTCTTTCAGAGTTACCATCCAGTGCAGAAGGTGCTCCACAGCAGAGCAAACCATGGGAAGTGATCGCTGAGCCCATGTGGCTGGCCAGAAGCATGTGAACATCCACAAGAAGGTCTTCACACAGGCTCAGATGGCATGGGCTCTTCTTTTTTTTAATAGCCCACGCGTGCACATGAGTGTGTGTGTGTGTGTGTGTGTGTGTGTGTGTATACGTACGTGTACGTGTGTGTGTACGTGTACATGTGTGTGTGTGTGTGTGTGTGTGTGTATACGTACGTGTACGTGTGTGTGTGTGTGTGTGTGTGTGTACATGTGTACATGTGTGTACATGCACGCAGGTGCCCTCAGAGGCATTGGACACCTGGAACTGAAGTTTCACATGGTTGTGAGCCACCCATTGTGGGAACTGGGAACTGAGTCCTTTACAAGAGCTGCAGCAGCCCGTCACTACTGCTCCGTTTCTCCAGTCCCATCATCATCATCATCATCATCATTATTATTATTATTATTATTAATTTTCATGGGCTCTTTTTGAACATAGACAATACACTCCCTTTCAGTTCGCTTGTTCACACTGCGTCTTTTCAGAAGTGAGTCTGACAGGCTGCGTATTCCAGGGGCTTTTGCTTATTTTCTCCCTGAGTCTAGTGAACTTCCTCCAGGGTGACACTATGTGGCTGTGTTTGAAACAGTCCCCAGGTCCTGCGGATGTGATTATTTGAATACTTTGTGAGAGCTGAACGTTACATCAATGTGTTCCATATTTTATAAAGCGCCCCTTTTAAATGTAAAGCACCTCACGTATCTCGTCAATTTAAGATTGTGTTTTGTCCATTGAGGCATCAGAGAGCTGATGTGAATCGGCACCTTCCTCATTGATTGTCCTGCTGACACACACACACACACACACACACACACACACACACACACACTGCCTCAGGTGCTAGCAGGACGGATCTACAGGAATCTATAAAAGGTGGCTTTTTGTTGTCGTTGGTGGTGGTTTTGTTTGTTTATATTGCAGGACTTCGTGTCAAATAGCCCGGGTACCTGATCCTTAGTGTTCCTTTTCTAGATTTATAGCTAGTGTTCATCTGCTTTGTTTCTGCTCTTTGTGAGGCAGGAGAGGGAATCGCTCCACATGTGGGATCCTCACAGGTATTTTTAATGACATCTTTCAGTTGAGAGTTTGTCTGGAGGCTGACTTTTGTCATTGCCTGCCTGATAAACGTTTAGCCCTCATGTGCTTTCTACGTTGGTTTTTATTAAATAACTGAAGTACAGTTTATATATCTATTCTCAAAATTTGTCTTAAATAAAAGACAGTGCTGAGAAGCCTCCGGTACCCATCAGCATTCACTTTTCTTCCATTCACATGGAACTCACAAAGGCTTTGGTGGAGAGTAAGTGAAAGACACTGGTTGCTTAAGAGCTGGATAGCCCTGTAGGCATCTGTTAGCAGGGCCACGGTTTCCCTTGATGATGAATGGACTTGGAAATAACTAAATGAAGACAAATGTTAGGAAATGCAGATGTTTACAGGGTACTCTCTTAACTGCTAGGGTCTTGACTTTGCCTTTCATCACGAAAGTAGGAATGTTGTTTTAGAATTTTTTTTCTTTATTCATCTTTGTATATTCTCTGATTTAATCTGAAATGTTTTCACCCTCATATTCAGTGAGTAAGTATTTAAAAAGTAAGTATTTAAAAAGTGCAATGCCCTGTGTTTATGTCTTGTCCTTTCTTTCAGACTTACTGATGAGGCGCGGAGGCTCATTGCTGAGCTGGGTAGTACATCCATCACTAGCCTTGGTTTTCGAGATAACTGGGTCTTCTGTGGTGGGAAGGGCATTAAGACAAAAAGCCCCTTTGAACAGGTCAGTGTCTGAGATGTTCATAACTAATGGGCAAGAGTAAATTAGTGAAATTTTCTCATATAATATTCTCACACCAGTTATTTGAAAATTAGGTTTAGTGCCAGGCAGTAGTGGTACTCTCCTTTAATCCCAGCACTTGGGAGGCAGAGGCAGGTAGACCTCTGAGTTAGAAGCCAGCTAAGGCTACGAAGAAAAACCTGGTCTCAACCCTTGCCACCCCCAAAAAAGAGGGAAAAAAATTAGATAAGCAAATACTGAGTATCTCCAGATAGTTTTTACAAGTTCTTGGCAAATAATTAAAATAATAATGACTTTAAAAACATTTTTTCAAAACTTAAAATTATTTCCCTCTTATACAACAATACATTATCGCTCTAAGGTACTACGGATTTCAGTTATACTTTGATGCTCAAATCAGCTAATTTTGCAAATATCTCAGAACTGAAATAGAATATAAACTTACTGACAAATAATCCGTTAAAAACATTTGTAGATTTTTCTTTACAAGCTTCTTTTTTTTTTTTTTTTTTTAAGGTTTGTCAGATAGCTCCCAGCCCATAAGGGTCACTCAGTCTTGAGCTGTAGTTTCTGTTACTTCACTGTTGACATGTGTTGCTGAGATGAGAGCGAGTGGGTTATGTTACTGCAAGCATTTGTAAAGCTGTGTCCTGTCGTTGTGTTCCCTCAGCACATAAAGAACAATAAGGATACAAACAAGTATGAAGGATGGCCTGAGGTGGTCGAGATGGAAGGATGCATCCCCCAGAAGCAAGACTGAAGGGAGTGTGGAGAGGAGAGGAACGCACTTTGACCCTGAAGGAGAGCTGGGAAGCAGCCGCTCCGTGTACATATTTTAGTAGCATGCGGCCATCCAGGGTGTGCATGAGCCAGATCGTCTCCGTTGATTCCAGGATTATTTATTGCTAACATAAATGGCTACCTTTGTAAATAGTCTTCATACTGAACAAATCGCTGAGCCATTTTTAAGCACAGTTCCCTAAAAGTACAATGTTTAGACTTGAGTGGCAATAATGTACTTTAATTCTAAAAGCATATTCAGTGGGTAACCAGGCAGGCTGTATAGGCATTGATTTCTATTCTGGTTGCTGTGGAACTATCATGGAAAAAAACATGGCTTTTAGGGAGAAAATTTTGTTCGTACATATGTCTCTGTATAAATACCTGGCATGTGATGACAGTATCCTTTAAATTAAAGAGATTTTTGGCTAGTTGTATGTGTAATGTTATCTTACAGTCTGACTTCTGGTGTACTTCTTTTCATAGTCTTTATTTTTCCTTCCAAGGAAACCAAGAAATAAAATATTTCACATGAAAATTTTCATCAGATTTGTGAAAAGCACAATGATTTTTTTAATACATTGAAAAATGAACATTAATGTAGGTGTCACTTGGGGCTCATCTTCTAGAGTTTGTGTTAGTGTGAATTATATGGTTTTGTATAAGCTATTTAGAGTAACCCTAGAGGTAGGAGAGAACTGGAGAACCAGGCCCAGTCCCTTCCTCAACCTCAGCAGGTCATTCAAGACAGCTGGGTTAGTGCAGTTCGGGTGATGCAGACATTGGTCTGCTTTGATACCTTCATTGACCACGTGGTCTTAGAAGAGGAATTCTTTGCTATCATAGCTTTGATTTGTAAACCAAGAAATTCTTATTTACTTCTAACTTCATAATAACAACCATTGCCTGCAATTGTAGCAGAGTATTTGAAAAGTCCTGATTACTTTATTAGGGCACTAAATACCTTTCATATGCGACATGTATAGAATAGCTTAAAATGCATCATAACCAAAAGTAGTTCTCAATGCTGCCTGTCATGGGATGAGGCAGCACTTCAAATTGGAACCTAAAATGTAGGTGGTTCGTATAAAAATCAAAAAGCAGTATTTGCTATTTTGTTAAAAGCTGGAAGCAGTTCAGATACTTCTTGAATATTACTGACCTTGTGGTACCGTTTCTTCCCACAAACTGAATGTAGTAGTTCACAAGGAGACACATCTTCTGTGTTCAGACAAGTTTTGTACACTTTTAAGAGTGCTGGTGCTTCTATATCCATATCCATATAACTCATATCCAGCATGTATGTCTTGACATGTAAAGTATTTCCCTTGATTTTGTAAGCCGTTTTACACTTTCAGGGGATTGAAAAATAAATGTTGCAATTTTTTTTTAAAATAATGTAAGTACTCTTGGTTTCGCGTTGTGAACTTGTGTGTGTGTATGTGTATGTGTGTGTATTTGACAAAGTACGTACTATACCTGCAAAACATCACGAGTGTCTTTTTGACAAATGGGTTTTTTTTGTACTTCCTAACATAAAAAAATTAAGTCTCTGCCATCAAACACAGTAATACTCTGGATATATTTGAACATGTATAGAAGTTAAGTTGCTTGACAACAGGCTATCCCTTTGAATTTTAAAGACTGGAGAGATGGATTTTACAGTTGTATAAAATGTTAGGAGGGGTGAGACTGGTTATGTAGCTGCTGCGGTGCAGTCATTCTTGTCTGGATCCTGTCTGTCTTGGTTGCCAGCTTAACTCTGGAAGCAATAATCAACTGTTTTACTTTCACATCAGCCTTAGAAGTGAAATGATGCTCATTTAATGTTGAGAACTTTGTTTATTAAAATCAAAGCTCTAACACTGCCGTGTTGTAGTTGAAGTGATGTGAGAGGGTCGGCTGCGGATGCAGTTCCAGTTAGAATCACAGATGCTTCCCTAGCGGAGGTGGGTGTGGGAGGTGGGTGTTAGGAAAAGGAAGGAGGAACTAAGTGGATGGATATTGGGAAAATAAGAAAAATAAAGAGAATGCTAATATTAATTTTATTTTGATTAAAGTTAAATTCATTTTCTTTTTGCTATATTGTTTTTAAATAAATCAGCCAATATTTTGCAATTTTTATGATTTAGCTTGTGTTTTATACTTCAAAGGTCTACACAAATTATAGTGTGACCTCAAAATGGTGCATTGTTCATTCTGTTCTGTCAACCCTCTCTCCTAATCCTCTTTAAATGAAAAAGAAAAGAGACATGCACTGTGTTCAGTGAGCAAAGCAGTTTAAATGGAAGGACATCTGACATCTTTTCAAGTCAGTATGAAAGAGGGGAAATGCTTGTTTACCCAATCTGCACTCAACCAATTACTTCCACCTCTTCAAATGCATATGGTGTGGAGCTGTAGAAGCCAGGAATGGATTTTACCTTTTCTAAAGCATTTCTAAGGATTCTTTTCTTGTTATTACCAGGATGGCTTTTCTACCACAAACTTGGTTTTGATTGTCACATGCCAAATGATCAGTCAATCCCCACCTCTCAAATCCCTTCTTTCTCCTCTTATTATTCCTTCTTGAAACTCTTGGCACCCACCTGTCAAATCAAGAGTATGAGGGGAGGAAAAGCAGTCAGACTTAAGAGAGTTGCAGTTATTTGTTGCCAGGTAGTATAATGGAGCATCAAAGGTCAGGATTGAGGCTGGGGAAGGCCCCCTGGGGAGTCTTAAGACCTCCTCCAGTCCAGAAGGTACACCTTGAGAGCACTGTAGGGAGGAAGCCCTTCTGTGGTGGTCAGAGGGAAAAAGGATTGGTCAGCCCTGTGGTCCCATAAGCATGTGATTAGCATGAGGAGAGTTGCCAGCCCATTGAGTTGACAGGTACTACTTCTTGCTAATACTAAACTCACTGTCCAGCTCTGCATCAGTCTGGCCGCATGGATGCACTGGACATGGAGAGAACTTAGGGCTGTATTAATAAAGATGTTCCAGTATCGATGCAAGCTCCTAACATTTCATAGAATTAGCTTCTATTTGCTTGATAACCAGAGAGAAGAGGGCCTAAGGCCTTAAAGGGGGAAATTCTGGAAGAGGAGATGGTATAGTGTATTGCTTAACACCACAGATGTGCCTGAGTGTGCCCTGTGTGTCCACTGGTTGTGATGTGAACATTATCAATTTCCTGTAAAACATAGTACTAGAGTGTTTATGGTGCCAGCCAAATGACAAAATACTCATTAAATCCAGTCACTGTTATTAGCCATGCCTCTTGTAGACTTTTAGATGCAGAAAAGTTACCAAGTGTACATGGGAAGCTTACCAGTTCTACTAAGCCAGAAAGGAACCAGTCAGTGATGGGACAGTGACTTCATTAATGGATGAAATGCAGCTACACTTCAGGCCTTACTTGATCTCCCAAGGCTCCGACTGACTTTCACATTCTATCTCATTGATTACTCAGAACACCAAAGGCCCCGTCACATGCAAAATCCAAGATTTAATTTCTTGCTAGATGGTATTTCAAATCTGATTAAAAAAGGGGGGGGGCTCTACTTACCAGGCTAGCTATGGATGAAAGTGTGAGGAACCTTGTAGGGAACACAGACTTTGGTCCCTGCTCCTAACAACTTGCTGTAGGGCAGTGGGAGAGTATCAGGGATAGATAAAGAGACAAGGGGGCTCAGTTGCGGTCTCACTAGCATTTGCCTCTTGCTCAGAAGGGCCTATGAAGAAGGTTCTTGCCATCAGGATGGCCTAGGCAAAGGAGGAATCTTAAGTGGGGATTTTGACACTATTATTATTGCTATTATTGTTTGCTTTGGGGGATTTCCAAGTACATTTTCCACAATGTGATAACTACCATTCAAATGTGCTTTACCTTGCCTGGGAGACTGGTACCACTGGATACAGCTTAATATGAACAAACTCAACCTAGGGACAAGTGAAATCTCTGCCAAGTCCTGCCTTTCTTCATCAGCTGTAGCTCAGCAGTGAAATATGATGGCCCACTGTATGCTTACTACTAAACAGAAATGTTGTCTTCTGTAAAGACATCCCTTCAAGCAGAGAAGGGTTAATACTCACTCCTGGGACTTAGGTTTTAACTAAGAGTCCAATGTGAATGTCAGTGTCTTACCTTAAAACTAAATGTCAAGTTTTGCATTTTGGTTTGTTTATGCATGATGACATTAACATGGAAATCTGAATAATTTTCAAGTTCAGCTCCAATACTACTGTGCTTAGGTTTAGTTCTGTTTATTGGGGACCTGATTTGAGACCTGCATCCTTTGACAAGAACAGAAATGAACAGCAAGAATGTCTTGAGATTTCAGTTCTGAGCATGGGAAAGATTTAAGAGTGAATCGTGTTGGACACTGTCATCTGGATATGTTCACTTCATGGTCAAGCCAGTAGTCAGTAGTGCTGGTAAGTTGGGAAGTCCATGACTACAGTGTAGGAGGTTCAGTTGGTGAGTTTCCTTAGCTGTGAGGAATAGGATCTAGGTCCCTGCTCTAGAGAATGTGCTCTGCCCCCAATGGTTTTCTGCTCTTCAGCAGGTAGAAGATGTGAGATACCAGATAAGTGAATAAAATTGGAAACTCTTGGTCAACATGAGTGGTCAATTATGTATTTTGCAAATACTGTCAAAATTCTATTATTATGGAAGTATTCTGGAGTAGGTTCCCTATGGTTCTAAATCCCAGGGCGTGTTGGATATGGGACACAGTGGCAGGTATAGTGGCAACTAGAATTTTGAGGTTTCTATATTAAGTCAATGAAATTTAAAGTAGTATCTTGAGAAATAATAGGTTGGTTATTTGAAGAGAGAAAACATTTTTAAGTTGGCAGAAGGAAGAATTTCTCAAAATAATGAGATTTGGTTTTGTGAAATCATCCTATACTCATTAAATAGAAGGCATGTCAGAGACTATGTATCCATCCCATTGACTTCAGTTTTCCCATTTTGCAGTCTTAAAGTATGCTATTTTTTTGCCCAAAGAGCTTGAGTGGAGCAAATATTAGTTTTCTGGAGAGCTTAAGATGTGGGAATGGTAGTGCATAGGACTAGTGAAGAGTGGAGATTATGTACTGAGAAAAAGGAGATCATTGATTTAATTTGTGTGTCCCTCTGCTTGCCTTAGAATTTAAGTTGTATTGAGATATCCAGTAAAACATGGTGATGGCCTTCGCTCATCAGAAAGACTCAACAGGGACACGGGTTTACCTTTTCTTATCATAGCTACCCAGAACTAGGCAGATATACCTATATAGATATATCTGTAGAGTATGACCACAGCTGTTAGGTTGTTACTAATGTTTCTCAGCAGCTGTGGAGGTCAGTCACCCCTGGTGCTAGACCAGCCACTTAACGGAGAATAGACTGTCTTTATCCCGCGACATTTTGCTTCCACTTCTTACAAATCAGATGCTTCCACTTACTGTGCTCATTCAAAAGACACATACGAACATTTGTTTGTCGACTCGATTCATATTTACGCTGTGCTCTCTTATAATCACTCAGAGGGCTACTTTCTCTAGCATTTTTTTTCAAAGCTTTAACCTGGTGCAAATCCGCTTCTGGTAGTTTTACTTTGTCTGTGAAGATAAACCATTACAAACGACAAATGTTACCCATTTTCTAAAAAGAATGCCTTGTGAAGCAGTTGGGCTCTAACCACATCAGCAAGGGTGTATTTATTTTATGCTGACTTAAATTGCTTTGTTATTTCCTCAAATCATTTCTTCTTGGAAGATTGATAGCTTCTTGGGTATTCCAACTGTTAGTGCTGTTGGGATCTAAAATAGAGGCTAGCTTCAATCACCTTGAACTCCTTAACCAAGTTTATATAACCAAACTATGAAGAAACATCTGTAATTTGACTCTATTTACAGAGCCCTCAAAGTCTTGACATCATGTAAACCTAGTCCACTGATGTAGAGTAACACCGTGACTGTGGATGGCACAGATGCCACTGGTCCATCCTGTGTGTGCATGGTTGGCTGCTTGACTGACAGTTATTATGCTTACCTCCCTCATCTGAGAAATGGAGCCACAGTAATGGTGCCTAATTTATGGAATTGTTGTGAAGAATATGTGTGTGTGTGTGTGTGTGTGTGTGTTTGTATTCACACACACATATAAATATATGAATGAATGAAATTTAATACATGTATACATATATATGTATGTATATGAATGATATTGATTTTGGCCCATGCCAGCACTACAGCAAATGCTATAAGGTGTTTACTAAAGTTATATTTTCATTCAAAGGAAATGAGTCTCTCCCATCTTTCTCTGGTATCCCCCTATGTCCCCTTTCATGCTTTGACACAGCCCTGCTCTTTAGCCAATACATGTTATACTTCCAGCATAGTAAAATTGAAATTAAAACAAGAAGCAATACAACTTCACTTTCCTTAGAAAGGCTTGTCTTGGGGATTATTTGTGGTACTTGGAGAAAGAATTTGAACTTTTCTTTCATCAGATTAGCTTAGCAGATCATAGCGCTCCGAGTTAAGGAACTAATTAACTAGTGGCTTGTTTTCCAGTCTTTGAGCACTTCTGGGAGGTGATAAAAAAACTAGCAACCCACAAAGAGTCGGCCCTTGTGCGTCTATGCCTCTCATTTAGTAAATAATAATTTGGTTGAATCTTAAGAGTCACAGTTGAATGTTCAGTACTGATCTTAACAGTAGAACTAACTGTTCATGTCAGTACTAACAATGCGTCAGAAAACACGTGTTTCCAAAATATGTACTGTGAGTATCACATGGTTCTAAAGCTGCAAGGACATGTCAAATCAGGGCATGTAAACATATATAATGACATGTCCTTATTCTTGGTATCGTGTATAGTTCCTTAAACTATAGAACAAAGCAAATACCATCCAAATTGGGAGTAGGGAAAACTGTGGTTGTTTATATCAAAAGAATGAATAGGTTCTATAGTGTACTGGTATCAGAGAAATGCTTTCCATATTCCTAAAGCAGAGGTTACAGATAATGCTATTTTTTTTTTTTAAGATTGAGTCTCACCATGTAGCCCTGGCTAGATTAGAACTCCCTATATAGACCAGGCTGGCTTGGAATGCACAGAGATCTGCTTGCCTCCACCTCTTGAGTGCTGGAATTAAAGGTGTGTGCCACCATACCTGGTTTATTTTTTCCTTAATTTGATTTTAAGATGATCCATTGTCTCTTATAAGTTCGAAATCAGAAAAAAAAAAAGCTTAAACTCTTCAGTTGAAAAAATAATACCTTAGTGGAACTACTCCCACATACATAGTCCACAGTATTTGGGTTTGATCTGTCTGGCTGTGAGTTCTATGTGAGGCCAGCCACTGCTAACACATCACTAGAACTAGGCATGGTGGTTCTTCTTGGTTCCTTTCCGGGTAAATTAACACCCTGGTTTTCCTCTACACACAATCCTCTCCTCTCTCCTCTCAAACTGCCTGAAGGAGTTGGAGTTGAAACTTACTGCTGTGCTCAGATTGCCACTGGACAGATAAGAAAGAGCACCTGTTGCCCACCCCCAACTCCCAGTTGTCATTGTGATTGGCTTAGATATATGCACATTTAACCAGTCAATGCTAACATCAACTCAGATCTTTGCCAGACCTTCTGGGAAGGAAACTCCCCCCTATCGTTGGTGTACATAACAAGAAAATGACCTCTATTTTTCCCTGGAAGGTTAGGTCTGCAAATGTGGTGGCCATGTGACCAAGAGAAGCAGAGATGGAGCTGCCAGGGTTGCCAGAATTTGAGGCACACAGCTGCAGAGCCTGGCATTCAGGACAGTGGCAGAAATCAGCGATGGGGAGACCTGAACCTGAGGACCGTGGTGGACACTTACTGGTTCCTTTAATGTCTAAGTCAGTCTAGTCCGCCTTGGTTGTTATTTGCAACATAAAGATAGATAGGTGAAAAACTGAAGGATAATTGCAGGGGTGATGTCAAAGGTAAGAAGGTAGAGAATCTAGAGCCAGCGTGGGAGTGAGAAATCCTCCTTGGTATCCTCAAAAGGACAGCCAAGTGGGCATTGGGTTTTTAAAGCAATGGTTGGAGTTACCAGCTGTTAGTTAATCAGAGGTTGACTGATTCTCAGTCAGCTGATAGCATAGTATGAGATGTTTTCTAGTAAGTAGGGTAAGTGGTTAATGCCCTGTAGTCTTTCTCTTTTAAAGTAAACGGTGATTGTTTTCAGTGCAGATAAACTAGTTACTTTGCAAAAAGAGCATGAGAGTACCTCACCCCACACTATAGTCAGAGAATAACAAGGAATGGGAAGCAATTCTTTCAAATTAGCATGGTATTTGTTCATTTGCCATGTCCATATTTCTCTTAAGCAAATGGTCACTGTTAGACTTTAATAAGGGTCACAATGAAATGTGCAGTCTTGATTTTTTTTAACAACAGAATTTGAGATATCTTCCATAGGTTTGCTTTTCAAATTGTTGCTCAATATTGGTTTAAAAAAATAGGAAATAGATTAAAATCTTTGATAAATATCTTATTAATAAAAAATATTATTTCCTTGTGTCCATCCTGAGCTTAGAAAAACTATTTTCCATATAATTCTGAATTATTTAACAAAGTGTGAATATGTAAGCATTTACATTAAAATATAACCTTAAATACAGCCCTGTGATGTTCCACTAGGTATCTTGTGAAATATAAATGTGTATATATATATATATATATATATATATATATATATATATATATATTAAAACAAGACAGAGGGCTTGGGGATTTGGGGATTTAGCTCGGTGGTAGAGCACTTGCTTAGCAAACACAAGACCCTGGCTTAGAGCCAAAAGAAAAAAGAAAAACAGCACTCAACATTCAAATGAAAAGGCAACATTGCATAAAATATAATAAATACCCAGGGTATCAAGTTCACCATTATTCTGGCTTAGATTCCTCTTCCCAACTAATACCTTTACTGTGAAATTTATTATAACAAAGCAGAGAGAAGGTTGAAAAGAGAATTCAGTTATCTGGCTATCAAAATTACACAATCTTTAATATTTTATAATATACTTTAATCTATAGCATAGAAAACTGTCATTTTCAAAACAGTCAGGGATACACAGAGAAACCCTGTCTTGAAAAACCAAGGAAAAAAAAAACAGTTTTGTTTTTCTTAAAAGAAGAAAGAAAACTGTCATTTTGGCATCCAGGCAACTGTCTCAATTATCTTCCTTTTCAATGTTGTAAAGAAGAATTAGTGGTATGAAAAAGAAGGCTATTCTTATTTCTTGACATAACCATATTATTCTAGCAATCTAAGACTTTAACAATAATGTCTTTAATTCTTAGTATATGTCACATAAGTTAAATACTGTATTTACAAATTATAAAACTTTTAAAGCAAAAATACTATACAAAATACTGTCTTTGCATAATTAAGGGGCTTTATCTCTTTACTCCCATTTTTCTCATATCTTTTTAAGAATCTCACCTCCCAGTATTTCACAGCTGAATTTTTAATGGTAGAAACCGGTCTACAACAAAAGGATAATTTAATCTAAAGATTAAAAGTGAGATAAACTTTACAGAGGTTTTTTTTTTTTTTCTTTCACTCCTTAGATGAATCCTCTTGATTAAAGGCACTTAAAAATCCAATTCATGCTTCACTTCTTACATTTTGATTTTTTTCATTACTTAACATCTTTAAAAATACTTTAAAGGGACATTGTATCTCTTAGTGAGGATTCTTTCCAATGACTCTTCTTTTGCAGTCTGGGAAAGCATAAAGCAAGCCCCTGCCCCATAGTTCATTTTCAGTCTCTTCTGTCTATGCACAAACACTTAGTATAATTAATTCTATCAAAATACTGAGGAAAAATGCAAATCATGTATACTGCTCCTTGCTCCTTTAAGAGATGTCTTTTTAAAAAAAATGATGGCTATGCAAGCACCATGACTGATTTCTCTATCTGTATCCCTGGTCTAGGCTCTTATCCTAAGCCTGGACCAGGTCTCTGGGATAAGGGTTTTTTGCTTTGTTTCTTCCTTTCTCTTCTTTTCTTTTCCTTTCCTTTCTTCTCTCTCCCTCCCTCCCTCCCTTGCTACCTCCCTCCCTCTCTCTCTTTCTATTGCTTAGGGGACAGATTGATGTTCCCTATATGGCAATGTCTATTCCCCAAACCATCCAAAGGTGACTGCCAACCTTTTCAACGTTAGAATCCCAAACAGTCCTCACGATCATCTTGTGGTTGGATGTTTCTCAGAAAGAAGAAATCGCAGGTTGGCCCAGGGATCTGCTTCTCCAGCCCTGCACAGTAGGGGGCGCCCTCCAGATTGCAAACGTTGGTTGCTACTGAGGAGTCTGACGCTAGGCTGGATGGAGAGGTTACTTACAAGTGTGGACGTCAGTCATGCTTTCACACCTCCTGCAGCGGACGTAGCAGCACCAGATAAACTTACACTCACACCTCTCCACGTGCCTGACCACGTGGGTGTTGTAGCCTCGGCCACAGCAGAGGAGGTTGCAGCCATCAGCACCTCCGGATGTACGGTTGCACTCTCTGCCCTGTGTCCCAGGAATACCCAGTTTCTTGTTCTCCACACAGTAGTTGGGAGACTTATGAACGTACAGCAGGTCGTCCTTGTGAATGGGTGTCTGTCTCTGATCTTTTTCTCTCCTGCGCATTTTCCTCTTGGTTTTGTCTGAAATCTGGATGCTGTTCTCGTATTTATCCTTTAAAAAATGCCCAATCTTTTCAAAAGACGACATAGTTTTCCAGCAGGTTTTCACAGCACAGGAGCCGGAAACTCCATGGCAGCGGCAGTCCACAGACATCAACTTGGCGACAGCCTAAAACCGACAAGGATTGTGTTCAGATGTCATTTGTGCCGTTTTTCACTCAACACCAGAAACAGTTAACCTAGCCGTACTCGAGTTTCTTGCTCTTTCCTTCATAAAAATGATGGCTTAAACATAAACCATCTTTAAGGTTGTTTAGAGTTTAAATATTTTGTCATTTATTTCTGTCTAAATGTTTTGAGTCTCCATAGAAAACCTTCCCATACTACATTAAAAACACTAGGGGTGGTACAGGACAGTGAGCTGCCCTTGAGTGCCGCCAAGACCAAGCCTGAAGACCTGAGTTGGAATCCTGGGAAACCACATGGTAGAAGGAGAGAACCAGTTCCCGCAAGGCACCACACGTGCACCATGGCATGTGCATAACTCCCTATACTAAATAAATAGTTACACAAAAACTGTAAAATAAATTTTACTATCAGGACAGCCACTTTTACTACTTACCAAAGATGATCTGAAATCTCGTAGGGAAAAGTACTCTTATTTCTAATACCTTAAGCGTTTGGTGGTGAGGAAGGATGCTGGTGCTTGCCTGTATGTTTCTGATACCATTTAAAGTCTTGCCATTCAAAGTATAGTTCATGAACCACCAGCTCCAGCATCCCTTGTAAGAAATGTAGACAACCCTGCTCTTAAGCCAGATATACAGAATGAAAACTACATTTTAAACCAGAGCCCCAGGTGATTATCATGCAAGGCACTAACAGGGTAGTTGACATGACTTTCACAGTACACACAGAAACATCAGAAGAGTTTTCCTAGGAACCAGTTCTCAAACCCCTGGAATCTGATTGGCTGCAGTGAGATGCTTATATGATATGGTGGCATCCTGCGGCAATGACACCTATTGGTTGATTCTATTGAGCCTTCCTAGGTTGGATCACTATAGTGTTAATTACGGCAGAGGGTAAAGGGGAGGGAGAACATGCTATGCCCTGGCCACAGACCACACAAGAAACCCTGCCTCAAGTTAGATTATCTAAGGGAGAAGGAGCCACGGTGCAGCAGCTGCTGACAAGTTCTTCTGCTTTTCTGGAAAATTAATTGAAAACATAGCTCCTATCCTTGCTGGATAAATAGCATTATATTAACACCAAAACTAGAAAGAGAATAAAGTGCCTATAATCACAACTTTTGGTAGGTTGAGGCAGGAAGGCTGTGAACTTGAGGCTAGCCTGGGCAACATAGTGAGCCCAGGCCAGCCTAGGCTGCAGAGTGGGAACTTGTCTGAAGAAAAGGAAAAGACAACCATGTTTATGTAATTTTAGATTCATTTCTAAGTGCTGAGTTCAGTTTATCCAACCTGGAACACTAACCAAGCTTACACACACTTGTACCAGCCCATTGTTTGAGGTGTGGGAAGGTCTACACGCTCCTGTCCTTAATAAAGTTAGAGTAAAAGTTAAGATGAAATTTTCAATGAGCCTAAAATAACAAGAGTTCTAAAGTTTTAGGTCTCTAACCTCTTACATGTCAACATTGCTTCCTGCAGTCTCCAGACGATGGCAGAGCAGATGAATAAATCGTCAGGATTAGTTGTAGAGTTGACACTCTGTCAACATGCTGGGCAAATGAAAAATGAAGCTACCCATTCAACAACTTGAAAATTATGCATATAATGTCATGAAAGAGGTTTAAATCCCACTTACAGTTCTTATCAAAACTACAAAATAACCAAGACTTTATTACTATTGATATGTCTGCAGAACGGCATTTTCTAACATTCTCTGAACAGTCCAACCACACAGACTATTTCAAACAAGTAATATTGTATTGCAGCCTTAAACAAGAACATGTGATACTGATTTGTACAATTTTTAATACTTAGTAGCATTTAAAACAATCAATAGAATAGCATTAAATCCTGTCCTTCCTAGAACATAGGACATAACTATTTTTATTCATAAAACTTCAAAACTAATAAGTGTGTCTATTTCCTAACAACACAGGGCAAGAACACTCTATGGTGCCACAAGAACAACTTATTACATAAAGTACGGCACAAAGATAACCTGATTCATGGTATTTGTTATTCACAAAAGCCTTGTTTCTTTAAGAGGTCTATGTGCAGATAAATGTTTAAAATTAATGCAATCTGGCCACCTTTGTTCATATTTTAAGTGCCAAAGGATATAAGGGGGTGGGGAAGAGCTCAATCAATGTAGGTAATAAAATAAATTGTCCGAGAAGCCCCAGACCCGAGAGTAAGTGTATGTTTAAACCAGATCAGCGTTCCTGATGGTCATCACTCAGTGATTTAAAGCTGCCTTCCCTCCTGATCATGACTGAGAGCCCAACTTCCTTTTTTTAACCAGTTCAGACATGGGCGCTGTTGGTTTGCAAAGCGCGAGAGACAGATTAGATGCAGTTCCAATACACCGCACTCACTCACACAAGCGGTTTTAACGCATCCTCAGTGGTTAACCTGAGAAGGAAGAGGAACAAAAATCACCCTCATGAAGAAAAGACATTGCCGGAGGCTCTGTGGTCCTGGAAGACCTTGAGCCAGCAGGACTCTCCTCCAGCTTCATCATAACTTTCCCCCAAACAGCATGAGTCCACCAAATTGCTGCACAATTTAAAAGAATAAAAAGAGGCTTGCAAATTCAATTTGTCACCTACTAAGCTTACACTAGGAGTTTGAAGGATTTTCTTACTCTAGAAAACAATTCTTTTTAAATGCTGGAGTTGATAATTTTCCAGTATTATGTTTTTAAGCTTTTAGTTCTATGACTTTTGATCAAAAGTGGCCAGAGCAGAAGTAGAAGAAGGTAGTATTCTTTTCATTGATGTGACATATATTATTTTTCTACCCCAGGATTTACATATATAAATGAACTTCAAGTGGAAGAATCCCAAGCATTCCACATACAACTTGAATGACAATGCCCCCATAATACTCTAAGGATATAACTCAGAATTAAAGTAGAGCAATCTAGTCGCTGCTTGGAGAATTTCATGAAATGCGGAGTTTCGGGGTAGACACACACAGGGTTTAACTTTGCCGACGTTAGTGTTTCTTGGAGCACATTTTCATAAATCATGTACTTGATCTGGTTTTATAGCAAGAAATTCTTTTCACTTAATATGTAGTTAATGAACAGGTACTTAGTTGTGATTCCAATTTTATAGAAAAATAAACAGTGTGGTTAAGACACTTGTCTTACATAAATTGGTGATATATGATATAAAGTCTTCATAACTCAGCAAGATAATGTTAGAAAAACAGAAAAACGAAAGTGGAAAATATAAGAGTATTTAAAAATATTCCAGGAACTCTCCAAAATGTGTGTTCTGCATCTTTTCTGCTAGGGTTCTTAATTAATGTTAAAAAGCTAGTGTGAGCCGCAGTGGTAGCTCTGATGTTTTCTGGTAACTGGAAAAGAGAATAGGAACCGAATGGATTGTGTGTGGTTGTGGGAAAATTCCTCTCTCTCCTCTAGTTGAGTTGTTAAGGTTTATAACGACGTCAACAGAGGAATGTTTTGTTAACTATTGCAAACAGATGTGCGCACTTTGGTGGAATAGTGTAAAACTATAGGAGAGCAATTAGGAAAGTGGTATTTAATCTACAGGGTTCCTCATGGAAGTTTTGGGTCGATATGTTTCTAATGAAGTGAAATGGGAAAATGTATCATTGGAACTCAGTGCAAAAGCAGACGCCGCATAAGAAATGATTTAAGGACTAATTGCCTCACAATTTTGAGTCAAAGGTAATGCTGTGGGCAGAGACTGTTTTCTACATATTGCTTTATCCAAACTTTACTAGGAATGACCACATTCTCTAACCAGCATTTCATCGTGTCTGCCATTGGAGGATCTGTTTAACTTAAGAACTCTCTGAGTTAAGATTGGATGGGTGTGTGCGAAGGATTCCTATTCCTCTGACCCACTTTGTCCCTTTCTATCCCAAAATACATTTGAACCTGCTTAAAAGCAAAACACAGTTGTGTTGTTCAACTACTTATAAATATTCTTGAAACAGGTCAATGAAAATTTGGGGTCTGCCCTTCCCACTTTGTTGAGTTACTCATAATAAAACAAATTATGGGGTAGGAAAACTTAAAAGTTTATGAGGTAGACATGGTAAGAATGGAAATATTTTAAGCACACCAAAAGAAATACCCATAAATATTCCAAGTCACATTATTCCCAGAAGTTCTGCCCCTGGAAGACATCACATCATTCTCGCAGCCAATCACCGCCCAGCAACATTATTCTTGGAGTCATAACTTTAGGAATGGTGTCAGAAACCAAGTGGGAATCAGAGTATTTAAGGTCAGCGGTTAGAAAATCATCTATCCTGCTCACAATGCTACTAAGCGCCAGTACCCACATTTCTCTGAACGCTTTCCTACATTTTGAGTTTGGGATTTTGAGACTAGAAAAACCAACTCAATTGAATGCAGACCTTAAACTTTACTCAGACAAATATGCCTGACAGATCAAAATCATAATGGCCAATATTAGAAATTGAATCAGTTTCTTGTCTGTGTCAGAGAAACCTCCTTTTTGTTTATTTAGACTTTTTTTTTTAAAAGCTAGCAGTGGAAAGAAAAATATGAAAATATTTTGAATTAGAATACTTCTCAAGAAAAGACCAACAAAAACACCCATGTATTACCCTCAAAATAACCAGGTAAATGTTTTGTAATATTTTAGGATTCCATCTAGAACAATGTGAGGCAAAAGCTTCAGTAAGGGAAGCTGAAATTTGCACAAAATATGTACCTCTGTATGGGCTGAAATGTTCTTTGCTAATACAGAAAAATAGAAAAAATCTATGTAAAAATAGAGAAATTGAAGTTTTTTCCTAGCCAATAGTATATTGTATTAAAATTGATGCAGATCAAAAAACCAAAATCAAAATGTAAATAACTGTTTAAGACCAATATCAAAAATGATAGAGCCAAATATAGCTGCCTAATTTGAAAACACACAAGATGAAATAAAACTGAATGTTATTAATAAAACTAAATTTTCTTTAATACAAATGTTTTAGGTTTTCATAAGCTCAGACACAATGATATTTATTTAAGAGTTAATCATAAGATGAACTTCTGAGTTTTGTTTTTTGGTTAAAATTTTAAATCACTATTAAACCTTTTAAGAGTGATGAATAATGAATACTTACGTAATTGTTTTCTCAACTTTTAAATAAATATAGTGATTTGGTGTACCCAGATGTTTTCCTTGAGCTTAATGTTAGAGCTTAAAAGAACATATGCTGATTGCATTTCCTTCTTTCATATTAAAATGCTATAAATAATAAATATTTCGTTATTTAAATTCAATCAACATCTCATTCTTACTTTCACAATGAAAAACCCCAAGGAGAAAAAGGTATATACCTAACCGTGGTGCAGAACAAGAGCAATGTCAGTGAAATCAAATAACTTTTCTGACGCTCCTAAATAAAAACAGGGAAAACTTGCATAACCTATTCACTGATTTTCTTCTTTTCTATTTTGCCTTTTTGAACTGCATATTCAAGTTAAATAGAACTGTAAATGCAAACTTGAGGAGTTACGGGTGATATTTTACTGAGTCTTCTGGCTTTTTGTATTTTAAATGAGGGCGGTTAAATAAAACTGGCTAGGACTTCCAGGCATTGTGAATGAGCCCCATTATTCACTTGCCAAAAATGTAAAAAAACAAATGCAACATATACTTTAACTATTCCTAAGAGATGCTGCAAATTGTCTGAATTTACTTCAGGAGGATGTGGCAGATTGTGGTAACAACATTGGGACCCTGACAGGTTATTGGAAATTCAAAATAATATGTGTCTTGAAAAGTTTATTACAGCAGAAAATATGTATTCATAAAAATGTTACAGTCTTTTAGGAAAGGTACCGTGAATTGCCAAACAATTCAACAGTGTTTTAGAATCCAAGCTTTATTGTATCAATAGTCAGTACTGTAAACATATAAAAACTAAATAGGGTACACACATATTTCTTGTTAAGAAACAATTTTTAAAACCAGAATTCATAAAGGAGTTGACTAGGTGCTAGGTCCTTACATTCATCTCCTCTCAGCCTATCTATATTTTAAAATGTCTTTACCTTTAATACAACCATAGCTTTATATTCATATTCTTTTATAGTCTTAATTGAACTTAAATTACTTTATAAAATTAACAATTTTACATAAAAACGTTTGCTTTACAAAAAAAAATAAATAAATAGTGGTTACATATTCCCTAAAAGAGCTTACCAATGCAGTCAATACACACTCATGAAATGATATATACCTATTTATTTATTATACTGCCAGTGTTTGGTTTTAAAATCATTGGCGTGGATTTACCTAGAAGCACTGACCCCAAGTACTATTTACCCGATGACGCTGGAGTCTTTCTCGATTGTCCAGTACGTACCTGCCTTCCTGCTTCGTTGTTGTGCAGATTCATGGCCAGAAGTGCTTTGCTCTCTTTTCCTGTGGTGTTGCTGATGGGGAAATCTAGAAACTTTCTGCTGAACCACATGCCGTACTGGACGTCGTCAGAGCATCCCCCCCAGTGCCAGCCTTCACTTGGTGAGCCACCATTTTGCAAGGTGGTGTCACAGGAACATTCTGTCATGTTTCCGGCGCTGCATGACCTGGTTACAGAGTGCACCAGTCCCGCAGCCATGACGGCATAAATGAAAGCTGTCTCCTTGGTGCCTAGGGAGAAAACATTTGATAAATTGCAGAGCCGTCATTTTCTGTTGAAATTCAGTCATAAAGCCTCTTACTCACTGTCCTATGAGGCAATCAGTTTTTCAAGTGTTCACAATGGATGCCGTAATGAATGAATATTGGAATTATTGAAATAAAGGAAACTTACTATTTTAGACTTAAAAAAAACCCAGCATTATTTTTCAGGATTCCATATTATGGGATGTCACATGCCATATTGTCACCCATTCTCCTCATATATTAAAATTCATGCTTGTTTTTAAAATGTGTAACCCTCAATAGTACCTATCTTAGTGTTTCAGACAGTAGTAGCTCATTAGTATATGTTGAATGTAAATCCTTTGCATGGACAATGTAAATGGGAACCAAAAAGGAAACAGATTTCTTATCTTTTTTCAAAGTGCGCTGCAGTCACAAAATAAAAACAGAAAATTTTGATGCGATTTTTCTTTGAATAGACAAGATGAGTCAGAATGCAAGCTAAAATTAACAAAAATCAAGACAATTGGTAGATAAATATTCCTTTCCTTTCACATTAGAGATACGATTTGAAAAGGGGAGAATATAATGAATATCACTGATACTAAGAAGCTAACATTTTACCCAGCACAGTTTTTATAGTCATAAAACTAATGGAAAGAAGGTAATTGCAGACTTGCAGAAAGTCGAATTGTTGTGGCAAAGTATCCTATTTTGAAACAGTTGCATTTTGCATTCGGTCAGTAGAGTTGGCGTTAAAAATCTTTGAAATCAAAGTTCCATTAAGACATTCATAAAATAGAGTAGAAAGGACTCAGCAGGCGATTTTTTTTTCCAGATGTTTAGATTGGAATAGAAACAGTTTCACTCACGCCCATTGTCCAATAAACCTCTTCAGCAGTGAATGCTTCTGCATCCCAGCAACTGCTTAGGACACATCATTTTTCTCTTTCTTACTTTTCTTTCTTTCTCCTCCAGCCTCTTACCCTTCACTCTCAACCCCCAGGCCAGGGATCTATCCGCAGCACTTGTCAGCCAAAACTCAGAGCTGGGAAGGCGCAGCTCTGGGGAGGCGCATGCAAAAACAGAGTAGAGACGGGTCAAAGGTGCTGTACGAACGGAAACGAACTCTAAAAAACGAGAGCGAGCGCATCTTTCAATGCCTCGGGCCTAAAACTCTGTGACTCTGCTAATATTCCGGGAAGCATCCTGGCTCCGAGGACCGTTATCCTTGCTAAAACGCCACGCACGTGGAAGAACTCTTTTTTCACTGAACTTTTCCGGTACCGCGGAAAATGCGCCCAGTTAGGGAGAGATGGAAGGAACAGAAAAACCAGGGGAAGCAAAAGAAGTCGCGCTCAGGTGACAGTCCCTTTAAAAATCACCATTGTGCACTAACCCTGGTGTTTCCAGGAGTCAATAAAACGTGAGGCTGTCCTTCAATTAGCCACTTGTCTACAGCTCTGTGCGCCACAGAGCTGCTTAAATCAAAGCAGATGCGGCAGCAGCATTCCCGGCTGCAAACCTCATGTTTGTCCAGCTGGTCACCCACGGAGCGGGGCGCCACGGGGTCCGAGGGGTCGACGGGGTGGGGACTCATAGTTTTTCTGCAACTTTGGCAGGGGCCACGGGAAGGACAGAGAACTGCAGCCCCTCTAAGTGTCACTCTGTCGACCTGGGGTGTCCCTCTCTAGGGCTGCACCTGCATGCTGGGGTCTGGCCCCTGTCGCCCCAGTTTCCCTATTTGAAGATCTCGCGAGCACCGCACGGTGCAGTCACTGTTCACTCTATCGAAGCAGAAAAGTTGTCGCTTTCTATGTCCCGCCAACCCCAAGGGTCCCGGTGACTCACCGCTACTTAGCTCATAGCCAAAGAGGGGACTGGTGGCGAGCGAGGCGGAGGTGGCGGTGGCAGTGGCTGTGGCGACCATGCAGTTCCACCTCTCGTGTCGGAACTGGCTCCTGCACTCCTGAATGCCCAGCCGGGCGCCCTCGCGGATGCTAGGCAGCAGGTACGGTTTCCTCTTGCACAGCTCCTTCTGGCGGCTGTTCAGAGGCAAGCCAGCGCAGCCCAGCTTCTCCGGTACCCCAAAGGAGGCAATGCCCAACCACCTGTAAGACACGGCGCCCCTGCGGTAAGTGCCCCCTCCCTGCCCTCCTCCCCTACCCCAGATGCATTAGGTCGGCGGTCCGAGGGCCTCGGCTCCTCCTCCCCTGGCCTCAGTTGAAAGTTCCCTGGCACGGGTCATCCCTTTGGCCACCTACCTACCCTTCATACCTCCGCAGCGCCCATACTCACATCCAGTTGCCCTGGGTTCCGCAGGGGAAGAGCGACAGCACGGCTGCCCACAACGCACACAAGCTGGGCAGGGCCAGGAGCGCCGCTCTGTCCATTGCCCATGCATGGAGTCCCCCAGCCCCGGCCACTCCTCCTCTCCTTTCCCCTCTCTTCAGAGGCCCGCAGGGCCTGAGGTCAGTTGCTTAGCACCCAGTTGTTCCTTGCTCTCTTTCTCCTGGAAGGTAACATTAAAAAGGGCAGCAAGGACAGAGACCACCAGCAGTCCCCCAGGCCCCAGCACGAAGAGGTGGAGAAAGTAGCCTAAGGTCCTCTCGCGCAGAGGTGTATATGAGCTGGTGATGCCGGGAGCGTCCCTCACATTCCAAGGTGAGAAACTTCTGCTGGTGTCTCTGTGTCTCCATCGCCCCAGGCTTCTCCTCGCATCTCCTCCCCCGACCCCGCCTGGCGCCTGATTGGCCCAGCAGCAGACCCGTAGCTCACCATCTGGAAACCTCCATCTCTCATTGGCTAACAGTGGGCTCTGCGGGGGGCGCTCTTGGGCTGAGCCTCCGCGACTGTCTGACTAGACCTGGGAGTGTCATGACCTTTCCTCCTGTCACATTGTCCTTAGAGGAGGTCACTGTGAGACTGAATCAATCTGAAGAGCAAAGAAGTGATGGGCATTTCTGTCTTAGCATCCTTGGGTGAAAAAATGTAGCTGCTTTACCCATCCACATCTGGATTTACCCTCTGAGTAAAAAGGATATAGGCGCGTGGAGGATGGGGGTGGGGGGCACCTCGCCTTTCTTTCCTGTACTTCTCCCTGGAGAATTATCTTTTTAAAGTCAAGAGTTGGTACACACACACACACACACACACACACACACACACACACACAAAAGCTGATCTTTCGACACCCAACTTGAGGTCCTCCTTGGCAGCAGAGGGGATAGGTGAGTTGTCAGGGTTGTGTTCCTCGTCATTTAGATAGGCATTTGTTTTCAGCATAGCATCAAATATGCCGTATTTTAATTGGGTTCTGTGATGGCTTTTCCCATTTGCCTTATTTCTGTAACTTTTGAGAGCATGGTCTATCCCAAGCAAAAATGGCTAGGAGACAATTGAGTGAGAGCAGACAAGGGAATTCCAAACTGATTGAGGGTGGTTCCTGTCCTTCCCCTCTGAAGCGCACTGACTCCCCAGGAAGAACTCTGCGCTGCTGCTACTGGTTGAAAACAACAGCAACAACGACAAAAACAGAAATACTGCATGCCATACCAACTGCATGCCCAGCCCTATGGAAGTTTGTAGAAATAAGACTCCTTTCCACAAGCATAGAAACGAGTCAGGCAGACAAATCCAAGGCCAAATAAATTCTGATTATCGGTAATGGAGATTATAGGTAAATGGTATTGGCAGCTTATGCTTTGGCCAAGTGTGCTTTAAAAGCAGGAAGTGTTCTGGCAGCTGGTAGTTTTGGAAGGTCAGTTAGCCAGAGTTTTGTCTCCAAGATCTCTTTGAAGCCTGGAATATGCTTTGCTGTGGTAGCAAAGAGCCCTGCTTCATCTACTTCCACACACACAGTGTTTCTTAAAACTATCACCTGCTCCCAGGAGGATGTCTGGAATGTCAGTCAACTCTTCAGGTGGTTTCTTCTCAGCGGGTGCCCCACCTCAGCCTCCTCACTGGAAAGCTTTGACAGCATTTGCTGTCAAATCCTAGGCGGCATCACCTACAGTCAATCAAAGCCCGCTCAACTCCCATCGTTCTTTAGCCAACGAATGTTTATTGCATGTACACTACGTACCAGGTCCTAAAACCACATTGTAATTTTTAGAAAGTCAAGTTGATGATAGGGTATGGTTACTGATCCAGAAATATTTTGGCTAATGGTTAGCGGCCTCTCTGAAAATCGGAGCCTTTATTTGAGCTCACTTTATCCTGTGAACCTCTCCAAGAAGGGACCATGTACAGCCACTGCTGTACCGCTGTCCCAAAGCACCAGATCTTCTTTCGAAGCACAACTTATTGAGTGAACTAATGTGATGAGCAACATCCCAAACAGATGCCTAAGTGGCCTAAATGCTGGAAATAGAGACATTCCTTTCTTCTAAGGGAAACTGGAGAGGGTGCAATCTTGGGCTTGGGAGGAGGGCATGGAGAGCTTCAGTCCCTTAAGCTGATTTTTTTTTCCTTAGGGCTAACTGTGGTAAAGATTTTAAAGAGGTTGTTTAATTTTTTTTCATTCAGAAATTTATATGGAGACTGTTTTGGGTTAAAATGTGAGGCTAGCACTGAGTCAGTCACGTGGTTGTAGAGCTCATAAATCACTTGACAAAACAGACAAGTAAACCAACAATTACAGTCTGATGCAGTAAGTGTGGGCAGTATAGTGTGTCATGAAAATACATAAAAGACAATCCAGAGTTTTGGGCCAGAGGGATGAGTCTGCTGAAGACGGCCTGCATTTTGCCTCTAGGGATCCAGCACTGTGCAGGAATCCTGTCAAAGCTTTGGGAGGAATACCAGAGTACGCCATTCTGGGAGTCAGCCCACTAGCTCAAACATTTTCAGGTCCAAGACACAATTCTATAGTGTCTCTTTCATGTGGTCTAGGGCCTGGGGAGTGGTGTGATTCTGTGTGTACCTTTATAACAAAGTAGACATGCCCATTAGTTCACTCCGCTGAAGGAGTCGGCTTGACATTCAGGCATTGTGAACTTCCACACACCGAGAGCATGCTCTACGCCCTTGGATTGTCTTTTATCCTCTGTCTTTTTCTTCTTTTCCTTTTTATTGCTGACCCCATCCATTCCTGTGTAGACAGACCTTGGGCTGTCAGAGGATGACATTCTACAGGGACCAGTTCTCTCCCTCCACCATGTGGGCCATGGGGATTAAACTCAGGTCATCAGGTCTGGTGGAAAGTGCCTTCTTCATTCACGAGCCATCTCACAGGCCCCATCTCTGTCTATTTCTTTCTTTCTTCCTCTTGGAATGCTTACAAAATTCTACCATCCATACGCAATTTATGCCAAATTTATAGATGGAGTAATAAGTTTGGGGAGATAGGATGTTTGTTGGAGATTCCTGTGCCAGTAGCAGAGTCAAAGACCAATTTTATTTTAGACACCCCTGTCCATCTACACTTCTGCTGCTGTATCCTCTCATTCAAAGCTTCCATTTGTTTTTTGCTGTTTGTTTTTTGTTTTGTTTTTCTGACCAAATCTCAGATTGGTAAGTATTAGGGCCTTCATTTCTCCTTGTGTCCCTGGGTTCTGGCACACGGCTATTGCTGGTTTTCTGGCAGAAACAAAGTCTGTAATGGGGCCGTCTCCCAAGGAGCTCTCTGGGAAGTGGATGTCTCTGAGGCAGGTGGCAGTTTGCAGGACCACTATTTTCCTGTCTTTGGTGAATTGGGTATGGGTGGGGCACAGGGAAGACCAGTGGAAGGAACATTAGCCCGGGCTGGCCAGTTGGCATTGTGGGCAGAAGTGATAATCTGGGGAACACATCTGAACTCGGAGTCTGAGTTTTGTCATTTGTAAAATGATCAGAAGCAATGTGTCTGCCAGATCTGAGTATCTTACCAGATGGAGTTCTCCTACCAAGAGAAGGAAAGTGGCTGGCTCCACAAATGTGTCTCCCTCAGACATGGTGGGAGCGAAGGCATCTTACAGCTTCACCATCTTCTTTGTCTCTGAATTTCAAGGAAATGCATTATTTAGATCAAAATACCTTTTTAAATGGTCAGATTGTCATTTGTCAAAATCTAGTCAGATCAAGTGAAATTTTATTGACAGAATAAAAGACATTATAGGAACTTTATCCTGGAAGATGATGTTGAGGAACTTATGACCTCATTTATTCCTATTAAAATAAGGTGACTTATCTCTACTCTTGCTAATAACTGTTAAAATGTCTCTATTAAGACTAGAGGAATAACAAAAAAGATATGTTAAATGTAACCATACATACATCCACATATTTCAAATACTTTATTTCTTTAGCAGAATGTTTTTTATTTAATGTTTTTAATTCTGTAATATGGAGGGGAGAGAAACTCTTCCTGGACCAATGGGCCTGATGCTCATTATATTATGATACCCTCACAGATGCAGGTGCTACCTCTCTAGGTGCTCTTCAGCTGAAGAGGGGTCGCCTGGGGTCAGACTGAGGTTCTTACAGATGCTAGACAGGTACTCTGTCATGGAACCATGTCAGTGGCCCCAAATATTTTAATATACATGCCATGACTGATTTGAGAAGTAAGAACTAACATTATACCATCTCATAATCCAAGCTTGCCACCCCAAATGTGATCAGCACTGTTAAAGTGACTCCAAGTTCTCAGAGGTGACTGAAGTATCTGTCCTTTCTTGATTCCATAAGAAGGATATGGCCCTGAACACGTTCATTAACAGGGTCGAGGTGTTTTGGGCTGCCCCTCTGAGAAGGAGGCTTAGGAGGGAAAAACCAGATTGTAAGAGTTTTCATTAAGTGTGTTGATGTGCTTCCCTCTTCCTTCTCTCACTCTTTCCCCCTCCCGACTCTCTCCCTCTCATCTGTGTGGTCGACTCTGTCCAGATTAGCAGTGGAACCAGATGACTGTGTAGTTGCCGATCCGTCCCACCATCCACTGGGACAGTTGGAGATTACTAACGGTAGAACACCGTGGGGCCTGTTCCTTCTGGTAGTTTTCTCCCAGTCCCTGGGAACTCAGCAAAACGTCTGCTTGCACAGATATGCCTTGGACTCTGCCTTTGGCAGCCCATCAGAGAACGAGACTTCTAAGGGCCCTGTTGTAAGAATTTCTGCTGCAGATCACAGAGACTTATGCACTGGAAACTGATACCAAGAGCACCCCAGCTGGTCTTAACTCCCACGATAGAACAGGAGGCCAAAGGTGACTCTTTACATAACTGGGTCTCCATTCATTCTATTTTAAAATTCACCTGGATTCTGCAAGTGTGGGGCAGGGCACAGACTTGTGTCCACGGGCTCTCGGGAGAGGGTGGAGAATTGTGTTCTGGATGCCCTGCTGTCCTTTGGTGGCCAGAAAAGCTTGTAGGAAGGACAGATCCAGGATAAGAGGAAACACCAGTGGTCATCTCTGGGGAAAGAGCTGGGTCTGGAAAAGGATGGGATCTTTCTCTTAAAACCTTCACAACTACAAAAGTTAGGCGTTTATTTCCTGGTCTTGTAGTTCAAGGTTGAAGAAGGATCACATATTGTTAATAGAAAGTGGTTCATCTCTTGATTGATGTCTCCTATCACCTTGCTTAAAGCACAATATTAAATTTTTCATGTATGTGTAAGTGCGAACGTATGTGTTTAAATGTGGTATATGGTGTGTGCCCGTGTGGGCAGGTACATGTACCTATACACACAAGTGAAGAAGCCAGAGGAGGATCCAGGTGTCCTGACTCTCACTGGAGCTGGACTGGCAGCCAAAAAGCTCGTAGGTCATCCAGTCCCTACCTCCCACAGTGCTGGGGTTACAAGCCCACACAGCTGTGCCTGGCTTTTACATGGGTCCTGAGATCGGAGCTCAGTTCCTCATGGTTTGTGAGCAGCAAGTGTTCTTACCCACTGAGCCATATCTCCAGCCCTCGAATTAAAATTTTATAACATTCATCTTGAAATCTGCCCCAAATGTGGCTCTTTTCTTGCAGCATTGGTAGGCAGTCTGCAACCATTTTAGAATGGGAGAGGCAAAGGCAATCCATAAAACAAGAGGGGGTCTCTGTTAACCTAGAGTTCCAGGAAAAGAGAACACACAAAGCAAATATACAGAGACTCCACTCAGCAAGTATTCTTTTAAACAAATTTCCCCCGAATTGTTCAAAATAAAGCAATTTTACCAATGAATTCAGTATTACCGGTTCTACAAGTTACCAAAAATCAGTTCAGAAATTTGGTATTTACATGTTTTAAAAGTTAGACTATGTATGGAATGATCACGGGGCACCTACAGAGGAAAAAACAAACTTCTTTTCCTAGAGGGTTTTGTTGACGTAGAAGAATCAAATTTGTTAGAGAAAGTTCATTTAATCTTGACAATACCTGTGTTAGTCAAAATGGGGGTCTATGTGATCACACTTAATATTGTGATTCATGAGTGTCATTTATCCAACAGTCAAGAACGAGTTAACACACACAGCTGGTGTACGGTGTGCTGCATTCATACATAAGGCTGCCCTTCACATTGTTTCACACCCCCACACTGTACTGTCCTTATGTGGTGCTGAAGAGCAAGTAAGTATGGAGCCTGTTGAGTCTGGCCAAGGAATTAATGACATTTGGTGTTCACTCAGGCCTCAGTCTTTATGTGAGGAGAATCACTTAGAGACCTGACCTTGACGTTGTTTTCATTTTCTTGACTGAAATCTTTCTTACTTTTAATCTTTCCGCATGTCAGTTTGAAACCCTCTGCTCTGGCTTCCAGCATCATTGATTTAGGGTTTTCTCTATAGTCCTCATTTCTGATTAAAGCCATTCCCTTCTTCATACTCATTCTCTGTAGGCATCCTGAGTTTGTTTGTTTTCATAAACAGGGCTTCCATATTTATATTCAATTCCTTAAGAAACGCCACCACTGAGATCAGAATTTCTCCTCATTTTCCAACTTACCCATTTTCTAGATCACAGCACTTTAGGAGAGAACCATATTTATGCCTCTTTCTGCCCAATGCTCACATCATTTGAGATCTACAATACAACATTTTTCTCTAAACTTGCTTTTCTTTTACAATGATCCAATGTGCCCCATTATCAGTCATCAGCTACAAACGTGTCTTTAAATCAAGGACTATGAGTAATTGTTTGCATCTTTCATTGTCTGCCGCAGGGTCAGGTACATAGTGGGCATTCAGTAGCGGGTGTGGTTTTAACAGACAACGAAGTTTTCATAGGAACGGTGGACTCAGGAAATATTAAATTGAGAGGAATCAGCATTGGCGTAATGTATTTAGTCTTCCATTTTTCAATAGGAAATCAGCTATGTCTTGTATCTACCCCCTTTCCATTTGGATGTGATGTAGGGCCTACACAAGTTCCAAGGGGACTTCTGCCTGGCTGTGGCTAGAGATGCCACATCTTTTGTGTGTCCTAGTGTTAAAAACAGTAAATAAACTGAGATTCTTAAATCATTCAGGTAAGTCTGTAGTCACATCACGTGCCCCCGTCAGATGAGCTTCTTGAGCTATGCTAATAACTCACACTCTTAATACACAGAGCCGGGAGATTTATGAGGGCTCCGAGACAGAAACACAAGCACGCAGGAGGTGTGAGGTGCGCTCCCGCTGCAGCCGCTCACCTTCTGTTAATGATTATGGGAAGGGAGGCATCAACACAAAAACAGGCAACTTGAGGCCTCTCAAGTTCGCAATCTGATGAAGTCTTCTGGTGCCAGACCAACTTTGGGGCTTGTCACATGGCTTAGCGGAGCAGCTTCCAAAACCGGCTGCAAAACCACAATTTTGATACACTGGGCCAGGTGCCAGAACAGAATCGGAGTCCAGCCGACTGACTAAGAGATTTCAGTCGCTACCTCAGCACCAACGCCTTGTCTGAAATCCCTAGGGCTCACTCGTGAAACCAGCAGCAGGCCAATACAGGGGACTCACTTTTTAATGCTATTGTAGGGGCGTGAACCAAGACTCGCCTTACAGGTTAACTGAGTTACAGCAGGCAGGCTTCACGGGAAGGATTCCCTTTCAGGAACTGATTTGGCCTTCAGCGTATCTTAATCTTATAGTAATTGGCAGCACAGGGTGGGTGGGGTTCAATGCTGGAATCTAACTTCTCATGCTCCACCCCCTGTCCCTAGGGGTTCTGATGAAGAAAGCATGCATGCAGGGATCTGAACTGGTTTGAGTAAGTATCAGTGTTATGGAGGGAAAAAAGCTTCTTAGTGGAGTTAGACTATGCAAAATTCATTCCCCGGAGCTGCAGATCATATGGCCGATAAAACAAAGCTGATCCACTATTCACACCCAATCTCAGGCCAAAGGACAACCATAAAAATTTCTGACCAAACACCATCTCTTATAGTTAAGTGCCAGTTCGGGACCTGATACTGGAAAGAGGCATCAGGAAGCGAGAGCTTGCTCTCTTTAAGGATGCAGAGGGATGTGGAGAAGGAGGGTGGGATCTTTTCCTTTGGAGGCTCCCACCAGTAATGAGATCGAACTCACCCACCATGTTTCTTCCTACACTAGGAGGTGAGAAATAAGGTCAGATTTCTTACCATAGAAGGAAGAAAGGAAAGCATCGAAATTTCAAAGAGGCAGAGAGAAGCTAATTAGTTCTGCTGTGTGCCGTAAAATGCAGTATTCCGGGGCCCTCAAAGTAGGCAGGCAGGCAGATGGAGAAGCATCAGGGAAGCTGAAGGTAGCAAGGTAGCATGTCTACAGTCCACATGCTCTGGACTGTGTTCAGAGAAAAGGCAAGTTATATGATGGCAACTAGCTGCTGCATGTGGGGTGGTTAGCTGAGGGCCAGTCAATATTATCAGACATCTGGAATGATCAAGTTAACCCAGAGGCAGAGAAGAAGATCTCACCAAACTCATGGTATACCTACATGATATCATCCTCTGTGATTTTAACTGTAGAACACATTATCTGTTTTTCTTTTTCTTTCTTTTTCTTTCTTTTTCTTTCTTTTTCTTTCTTTTTCTTTCTTT
>CABHPP010145817.1:0-19064 GCA_902168425.1 Peromyscus attwateri | reverse complement strand
TTTTTTTTTTTTTCCCTGTTTCTGTTTTTAGAGACAGGGTCTTGCTATGTACCAAGACTGGCCTCCAGCTCAGTCCCCTGACTCAGCCTCCCAAGTACTGGGGTTATAACCATGTGCCGCCATGCCTAACTTAATGGAATCATCTGCCATTTGTCTGGATCATGAATTACCTGTTTTTCTTCTGCTAGTTAGTTGGTTTCCAAATGTTGTGTAAAAATTGTGGTGACATAATATTATAATTTGATGACATAATATTATAATTTGATAGAAAACTTTAAAGAGTATCGGACATTTTACGTATCAGTATTTCTAGTATCAGACATCTGACTTAAATAATAGCCTAATTATGAATACAGGGCAATTAAAGTGTTCTTTGAGTACACTTTGAGTCTACCTGAAAAACATTTAGCTATTTGTATGAAGAACCTTAAAAAATAGTCTTATCCTTTGCCCCAAGAGTTCCACTTCTGAGACTTCATCTTGGGAAATAATTAGAAAAATATAAATAAGATGTAATAAGATATAGAGCAGGCCAGGAGCAGTGACGCACACCTGGATTACCAGCATTTGGGGAGCTGAAGCAGGAGGGCCACTACAAGTTTGAGGCTGGCCTGGACTATAAGACCCTTTTTCAAAAAATAGAAAAAAGAAGCAAATACTATGTTGTTAAGTGGCAATAGTTAAAACTCAAATACATGCAAGGGAAAAAGATTTGGAGGAATTTTCTAAGAGTGGGTAGTTTTTAAATGATTTTGGTTTTGGTTGGTCGGTTGGTTGGTTGGTTGGTTTGAAAAAAATTCTCTTATTTGGTGTTAAGACTACTTTCTTCTAAGGATTTCTGTCTGTCTCACATTTCTGATTCTCACTTGGCTCCAAAAAGGTATGAGCAGCAGCGAGACAACCTTGCCCAGCAGTCTTTTAACATGGAGCAGGCCAATTACACCATTCAGTCACTGAAGGACACCAGGACCACGGTATGTATGCCCAAAGCACATTTTCCCATTTTAATTTTTTTGTTTGTTTGTTTGGTTTTTCGAGACAGGGTTTCTACCCTGGAACTCACTCTGTAGCCCAGGCTGGCCTCAAACTCAGAGATCCCCCTGCCTCTGCCTCCTGAGTGCTGGGATTAAAGGTGTGTGCCATCACCACCTCTCAGCTCTACTTGTTTTAAAATCTCACACGCATTCCCATGGTTTTTAAAAGATGATATAGCAAACATGACTTTGTGTTTGGATGTTTTGCCTGCATGTTTATTTGAATACCTTGTGTCACAAGAGAGCATCAGATCCCCTGGATCTGGAGTTACAGATGGTTGTGAGCATGTGAATGCTGGACTCAAACCCAGGTCCTCCGCAAGAGCAACAAATGCTCGTCACCCCTGAGCATCTCTCCAGCACAAACATGACTTCTCAAGACAGTGTGTTTTCGGGGCTGGGAATGTAACACAGTGGTAGAATGGTTACCTAGCGTGTGTGAGGACCTGGGTTCAAATCCTCAGTACTTCAGACTAAAACAACTGTTGTGCTCTCTTCTGCCCTTTTTTAGGTTGATGCCATGAAAGTGGGAGTAAAGGAAATGAAGAGGGCTTACAAGCAGGTGAAAGTCGACCAGATCGAGGTGAGCTGGCTGGCTGGCTGGCTGCGGGTTTTTACTGCAAGGTTGAGAATAAATGTGTGTGATGAGAAAGGCGCAGAAAAGGGATGAAATCCGGGCCTGCTGTTTACTGGTGTAGTGACTTCAGGAAAGGGCAGGATGCCAGAGGTCCCAGTTTCCTCTTTGCTAATGCAGAGGTCCCCGTACTACACACAGGTATTCAGGTGAAATAGGGGAGCTGTCTCCAAGTATTACCCAAAAAAAAAGATCCTGCGACGAAGCCCAGGCTGGCTTTGAACCTGAGGCCTCTTGCCTTAGCCTTCTGAGTGCTAAGATTAGAGCACACACCACAGACGTTAACTGAGGATGTGTATGTAATTGGTTTACACAGTTTCTGGTGGAGTCAGTCCCCTTTCTAGTATTTCTAGTAATTTTCTTTACATTTTGGTAATAAATTACTAGCTTTTTGAAGTTAGCATTTCCTTTAGGGTCTAGGATTTGGTCAGGAAGGTAAGGCCTGTGAGCCTGGCTGCTCAGTCAGCTATCAGGCGAGCATCCCACATGGCGGGCAGAGGTAGCGGAGTGAGTCATGGCCTGCCGAAGGAAAAAGGCTCCTTCCTACATCTGCAGCACAGCTTTACCCTCTGATTAGAAGGAAGGAAGGGATTTGATTTTGTTCATTCAGTCTTTATCCCCATTGGCTTGATCGATACCTGGCTGTATTTGGGGCCCAGAGAGTATCTAATGGTTAACGGCTGTAACATACTGTTCTAGTCAAGCAGTGTTTGTTGAGTGAGCGGTCGCTATGTCCAGGCGTTTTTTCTGGCTTCACAAAGACATTCTCTGATCATCTGGAACTTCAGTAGAAATGAAGAGCGTTGGTCCCCGCCTTCCTTCTTTCACGGCCCTTGACAACTTCCAGTCATTCACAAGTCTCTGTTTACATGGCATTAGGCATTGTTACAGCTTTCAGGACATTCATTGAGAAAAATAATCTGTGTGTGCTCATTTGTGTAATACCATTTACAGCTTACTAGTCACTAAAATTTGAAAAGCAATTTTATTTTCAGTGGTTAGGGCTCTTTGTAGTGTTGTTTGATCTTGTTTTGTAGCCCAGGCTAGCCTACTTTTTTTTTTTTTCCGGCTGACTTATGGATATTTATTGGTCTTTATACCAGAACATAAGCTTCACGAAGACAACTTTTTAATTTTTATTTTATTGTTTTTTTGTTTTGTTTGTTTGTTTGAGGAGAGCATAGGGTTTCTCTATGTAGCCCCAGCTGTCCTGGGACTTATTCTGTAGACCAGGCTGGCCTTGAACTCAGGGATCTGCCTGTCTCTGCCCCATTGAGTGCTGGGATTAAAGGCATGCATTATCATCCCTGACATAAAGACAGATTTTTTTTTTAAAATCATGTACAAAACAGTCCTGAATACATGTTTGGAAGATAATCCAAAGTAGAGAAAGATGAGGGAGCATGTGGTCCCACGTGACCCACTCAGTAGGAGGCTGTAAATGTAGGTACTGTAGGAGCCCAGAGGAAGGGATGAGATGCTCTGTTCAGGATCTTGTCCCTGGTGGCCCTCACGAAGTGGCCATTTGAGCTGGACCGGGTGTAAAGGAGAGGTGTGGGATTCATGGAGTAGGACTGGGAAGGGAAGGGTCACTGGTGGGCAGGACAGAGGCTGGAAAGGGAGGAGAGAAAGGAGAGCATGAAGCAGGGAGGCAGGGACCTCCTCAGCCTGCGGGTGAGCCACTGTCCACCTTCCTCAGGGACACTTCTGCCCCCGCCCTAATACGGAGGAAAATATCCTGTCTGAGCTTCTCCTACTAGGAGACCCAGTTTGATGACTCCCTCCAAAAAATGTGGGGCAAGGGGGTCCCCCACTCACTCTCAGTGGCTCTGTCTGTCAGGGGGCCTTAGCGGACTGGTCCTGGATCTGTCGGTTGCAACAAAGATTCAGTTCAAACCAGCTTCAGCTAAGTGGGCAGGTGCTGTCCTGGGGTGTCAGAGCCCACCTCAGAAAGAGCTTCCAGGACTCTGAGACACCAGTCACGGAGTCATGTCTCTGCAGGGTCCCCACACAAAGACCCCTCCCAGAATGATGTAAGGGCCACCAGCAGCTAGCTCAAGACCCACAGGCCCATCAGAAAGGGAGCCGTGCCTCCCCAGGAGCAGCAGCTCCTCAGGAGCAGCTGTGTTCTGAGATTCAAGCTTGGATCACGTGCTGATCTGTGAACCAGTCACACTGGTCATGTCCGCAGCCCTAAACCTGAGCCATCCACACTTCGGTGGGGATGCTGAGAGTCCAGCCCTGCCTGTGGTCTCAGGGCCAGCATGGAAAAGACAGAACCAGGTGAGAGGACACAGTGAGACTCCTCCACTCAAGTCACCTGTGCTAATGTGAGGTGAGCTGCCGGGACAGGAGTCTCCTTCGTGATCTTATTCACTCTGGAAGACAGGGCCACGGGGTGTGGCAGAGCTGTCCAGGCTTCTCCCCTGCCTGTCAGGCATTCTGGTCCAACTTCCTACAGCCTCAAAAGAGACTCTGCCCATGCCATAGCCAGGGGAAGCAGACATAACCCCTAGAACAGCCTTCAGCTGGAGACTGCCAAGCTTGGTAATAGATAGGATGACCTGGAAGTGGTGGTCCCCATCAGGTCATCTCCCAGGGTGGACGAGTGGCATGAATCTCCCTTTACCCCCAGTAGTAAATAGCCATGTCCTCTGTCTTCTGTCCACCCTTCTCTTCCCACTCCCGACTCCTGTCTCGGATCATTAGCAATGAACTACGCCCCCTTCTTAGGAATCTTCACCTCGGGCTTCCCTCTGGGGATGCCCAAACTGCAATATGGGCGGGGCCTGCAGCTGCTGTATGGATTCTTCAAAGGTGACTCATGTTGAGACGCAGTGCAGCTATGTGAACAGGAGCCAAAACCATTCTAAACCTGAGGACAGCTGTTGAGGAAAAGTTGAGGAAACTCTTGGGGACCCGCATGGGAGGGTGGGAGGGTAGAGATGTGTTGCGAGGATAGCCCACTTGTTACTATGTGTGCTGGCCTTCTCCTGCCTCAGCCTCCCAAATGCTTGGATTATGGACTTGTGCCACCTTGCCACCTCCCTTGTGGTTTCAGTGAGAGCCATTTAATATGAACATAAGAGAAGATTTCATCATTCTGCCGCCTTTTCTTTTGGTGTTTTGTTGTCGTTTTGGGTTTTGTTTTATTTATTTATTTATTTACTTACTTATTTATTTATTGTCCCCGATACAGAGTTTCTCAGTATGTAGCTCTGGCAGTCCTGGAACTCACAGAGCTCTAGCTGCCTCTGCTTCCTGAGTGCTGAGATTACAGACATGCACCACCACCACCTGATAGGAGGGTGGGGGGGGTGTTTTGTTTTTTATAGTTTTGTCTGTAATTATGTATATGTGTATATGTCTATGTATGGGTTTTTGCATGTGCATGCAATCTCTCAGAGGGTGCTGGATCCCTTGGAGTGAAAGTTACAGTTACTGTGAGCTGCTCTGATATGGATACTAAACTCAGTGCCTCGGAAGAGCAGCACATGCTCTTGACCACTAGGCCATCTTTCCAGTTCAGGCTTTGCTTTGCTTTTGAGACTGGGTGTCATGCTATAGTCTAGGCTCTTCTAGAACTTACTATATCACCTAGGCTAGCCTTGTACTTGTGACTGTCCTCCTGCCTCAGCCTCCGGAGTGCTAGCATTATATCTGTGTACCACCACCACATTCAATTCCATTCTGGCTTTTTGGATGTCTCCCCATCTCCTTCCCATTATCCTTCCCTGCCCCTAAGGGACTGCAGCATGACAGACCCCTTTAACATGTGTGTATCTTTTGGCTAACCTATGAACTTTGAAATTTAAGCTATAAATTTTGAAATCTTTTTAAATTTATTTTTTAATATAATTGTAAAACATTCTAATTGTTTTATAGCTCTAACTTTTACATTTTCGGTTTGTATGTATAGCTGTTTTAATCCTTTAAAAAAAAAAGACTTCTGCTCAGTCATGGCGGTGCACACCTTTAGTCCTAGTACTTGGGAGGCAGAAACAGGAGGATCTCTGTGAGTTTGAGGCCAGCCTGGTCTACACAGGGAGTTCCAGGAGAGCCAGAGCTATATAGAGAGACTGCCTCAAAAAACAAACAAAAGTTGTATTTTTATTTTTAAGTATATGTATGTGTGTGTCTGGTTTTTGTACACATGAGTGCAGTGCCCATGGAGACCAGATGGGGGCAGCAGATCCCGGGAGCTGGAGGTATAGATGGTTGTGAGCTGCCTGTTGTGGCTTCTGGAAACTGAACTCAGGTCCTCAGCAAGAGCAGTACACACTTGTAACTACTGAGCCATCTCTGTCCCTCCCACCCACCCCAACTCCCTTTTCAAGTCTTTTATCTTTCTGTTTCCCCAAACATTAGGCGTCTCTGTTTTTAGATGAGTGCTTCTGTTTGTGTTGCTTTTGTTTATGCAGTATTGAATTTAAAGGTGGATTAGTCTGATACTTGGTGTGGTGACTTTCTTTTTTCTCTCTGTGTCTATCCTAGATTGTGTAAATAGAAACCCTGTTCGTAGGCTGTGTAGTGGTTGCAGGCCTGTAATCTCAGGACTAGGAAGTCAGAGGCAGAAGAATCATAAATTCAAGGCCAGCCTAGGCCACAAAGCAAGACCCTGTTCACAAAAAAGAAATAAATAAATCTTACTCATCAGATTTTTTAAAAAAGCACCCCTCCCCCCACCTTCTTTTTGGGACAGGGTCTATGTAGGTGTGACTGGTCTAGAACTCATGATAATCTCCTGTCTCAGCCTCAAAGTATTGGGAACCCCATGCCTAGCTAAGGAAACTTCTTGATATGTAGCACCAGAAACTTCTTCTGTGACTTTTTACTCCTTCTCAGTTACTGTTACCAGTGCTTCTCCATAGTAGGATGGCTCATGGCTGCTGTGGCAGTTTGACACTCAGGAATACAGAAAAGCATTTTACTTTGTATTCTCTCCACTTTCCTATGGAAAAACAAACAGGCTGCCCGAAAGGAATTTACACATGACTTTGTTGCTCTGGAAATAGTGGGGGCGGGCGTGGTGGGGGAGGGTTCCTCTGTAAACTCCATGGCCAGCAGAGGCAAAAGGAAGTCCTGTTGAGCACAACTCAGCTGGTGCTGGTTCAGACTTTGAGAGTCTGAACCCAGGTAGTTTATTTTAGGCATATTTAAGCACAACACAATTTGGAAAAGAGTTTCCGGGTGATAATTAACTCAATCCTGTGTACACAACAAAGCTTAAGACATCAACACGCTTGTGAAGTGCAGGTGGCGTCTTTTGTGTAGATAGGTTCTATGTAAGAGGAGCAGCCTCGAGGCAGACAGGCTCATCGTAAGGGTGGGGAGCTCTGGGTATTGACCGAGACAAACAGGTCAAGGTAAGGGTCCGGGGGAGCCTTGTGGCCTGGCCCGGGATAGTGCAGAGGGCCTATTGACCACCTCTGCTCTCAGCCTTCTGAGCCGAAAACATGTTCTCCATCTCTCCCTATGAAGAGACAGCCCTGCATGTTTAACACGCCTGGTTTCCCTGGTGTTTATCTGAGAGCACACGGACCTACGTGCCTCCTCAGGAAACTGCTGAGTGAAGCCTGCCGCGTTGTGAGCGGTGGCCTCGTTCCCTCTGTGTGTCAGAACACGCTGAGGTCTGGCCCGCTTTTGTTTCCTTTTCTTGAACATAGGGCCTGTACATGCGTGGCCTCTTTTTGATTTTGTTTTTTTTTTTTTGTTTTTTTTTTTTTTTCACTTTTTTTTATAGCAAGAACCATTTTCTTTCTTTTTTTTATTTTTTATTTTATTGGTGTTTTGCCTGTATGTAATGTATGTCCGTGTGAGGGTGTTGGATCCTGGAGTCGTAGATAGTTGTGAGCTGCCAGGTGGGTGCTGGGAATTGAACCCGGGACCTCTGGAAGAGCAGCCAGTGCTTTTAACTTCTGAACCATCTCTCCAGCCCCTTTTTTCACTTTCTAAAATGTATTTAGTTTCTAGAGGGGGGTCTCACTAAGTTACCCAGGCTGACCTTAAGTACTAAGTGTTTTATATACATTATTGCAATAAATCTTACAGTAGCCATATGAAATATGGTTCTTAATGATCCCATTAAAAAATATTTACTTACTTTTATTTAATGCATTATGAGTGTTTTGTCTACATGTTTGTATTTGCACTGTGTGCGTGCCTGGTACCTTTGCAGGCCAGAAAAGGCATCAGATCCCCTGGAACTGGAGTTACAGACAGTTGTGAGCAGTCATGTGGATTCTGGGAATGGAACCCAGGTCCTCTGCAAGAGCAGCAAATGCTCTTAACTGATGAAGCATTTCTCCATCTTTCCCCTCCTCTTTTCTTACAGACTTAAGTTCTGTATATGCATGTGTGTCTGCGGAGGGGTTTATGCATGTAAGTGCAGCTGTCCTTAGAGGCCAGAAGAGGAATCAGGTCCCCTGGAGTTAAAGTTATTGCCTCCCACATGGGTGCTGGGAACCAAACTCAGGTTCTTGGAAGAACAGTATGTGGTCTTAACCATGTGCCATCTCTCTAGCCCAGTAATCCCAAATGAGGAAAATCGGGCTGAGGGTAGAGCTCGGTAGTAGAGCACTTGCCAACCATGATCAGGACTCTGGATTCCATCTCCAGGAGTGAGTGAGTGTGTGCGCGCGCGCGCGTGTGTTGTGGGGGAGAACCTTGGAATCTTTTTTTTTTTTTTTTTTTAAGATTTTTAAAATTTTTATTTTATGGCCAGGCAGTGGTGGCACATGCCTTTAATCCCAGCACTCGAGAGGCAGAGGCAGTTCTCAGAGGTGGATATCTGAGTTTGAGGCCAGCCTGGTCTACAGAGTGAGTTCCAGCCAGGGCTACACAGAGAAACCCTATGGTTGTTCGAATCTTAGATGGTCTTTTAATAAAAAATCCAGAGCCAGATATCAGGGTGAAAGCTGAAAGATCAGAGAAGCAGAACAGCCGTGTGTGTGAGGTCACACTGGGCCACATGAGAGTCTGTCTCAAAAAAAAGACCTTCAGGAGCCCTTTGGAGCATCTGTGCTCGCTTGACTAAAGCCAGTTTCCAGCTCCTGTCATGTAAGCAGGTGAACCGAGAGTCAGGGAGAACGAGTGCTCTAATTAGCATTTCCTAAGTTCTCATTTGGGGCCTGGAGGTGGCTCAGCAGGTGAGTGCACCTGTCACCTGAGGACCTGAGGTCAGTCCTTGGGACCCACGTGGTGGAAGGACAGAAGCAACTCCCCCAGTGTCCTGACTTCCACTCGTGCGCTAATGGCACAGCTCCCATATACATGCACATGTCCGTACAAACACACATGTGTGTGAGTAAATAACTGTAACTTTAAAATTCCGTTTTCATTCTCATTTCTGAGTGAAAACCTTGTCACGGGAGACCCATTTGGGGACCCTCACCTGCTGCAGAGATCTATCGTTTACTTCTCAAGAAAACCTGCTTCCTTACACTTGCAAAAAAAAAAAAAAAAAAAATGAGCATCAGCAGAAAGAAGAGTCTGGAGAAGGGGCCACAGGTGCCATGTCAGGCTGAGGAGGTCTAAGAAAAGCCCCTCAAACAGCCAAGAAGCAGGCCAAGGAGAGGGGTGAGGAAGGCTTTCAGGCAGAAACAGAAAGAAGGGCAGAGGAAACTCAGGAGGGAGACACCAAGGCCAAGGGGAATTCAGAAGTCTGGCTATAAGTAGACTGTACCTAAGATGATGGTGACCCTTTTCCATTCCTATTTAAACTTCTGGATTCCCTGCTAACATCTTTTGCCACCGATAGCTAGAATGAAATATTATACCAGAGCCTGCTGTACATTACAGTAAACCTTTGTTTAGAAACAAAACCATACGGTGGCTCACTGTCTCTAGTTTTCACTCACTGCTCCTGCCTTAGCTGTGAGTTTAAAGTAAACTGAGTCTGAAGTCCTGCTGTCCCACCTTTGTTGTATTCTGAATTCTGTGTCACCTTGAAATAAACCAACTAATGTAACAGGCTAAAGAAAGAAGGAAAACCCTGTCATGAATGTTTCTGTAGGATTTACAAGACCAGCTGGAAGCTATGATGGAAGATGCGAACGAAATCCAGGAAGCACTGGGTCGCAGCTACGGCACCCCGGAGTTAGATGAGGATGACCTGGAAGCAGGTAAGTGCTATGCAGTGTGCATTAACTTCAGTCTGTGAGGAGCGACTGCCTGGGACCTTTCCCCAAATGCTGGTTAAAATTCCTGTCGGGATGCTGGACATGGTGGTGCACACCTTTAACCCCAGCACCCCAGAGGCAGAGACAAGCAGATCTCTGTGAGTTCAAGGCCTGCCTGGTCTACATAGAGAGTTCCAGGACAGCCAGAGCTATGTAGAGAGACCATGTCTCAAACAAACAAACAAAAACAAAAAAACAGTTCCTATCAAGATGCCCTAGGAGTTGGTTTATGGCACAGTGTGCGGGCAGAGAGCCTGTGAGACAGCTGCATCATCCACCTTCTGCTCTACAGCACCACTCGGGTGGGGAAACTGCCCAGGAGAGGCTGGGCAAAGGCTCCCTGTGCTTAGTCAGTCTCTGTCTAGAGTCCGCATCCATTCTTTTTAATTTTCTTACATTATTTATTTATTGAGGAGTACATGTAGGTGCCCTGACCGTGCTTGTGGAGGTCAGAGGACAACCTGCAGGAGTCAGTTCTTCTACCATGTGGGTCCCAGGGATCAACTCAGGTCATTAGCTTTGACAGCGGTTCCCTAACCCACTGACCAGTTTCCCCAGCCTGATTCCTGTATTTCTAAAACTCCTCCACCACCAGTGGGAGAAGTGTAAACTGCCTGCTTGGGTTCTTTTTTTTTTTTTTTTTTTTTCTGGTTTTTTCGAGATAGGGTTTCTCTGTGTAGCTTTGCGCCTTTCCTGGAACTCACTTGGTAGCCCAGGCTGGCCTCGAACTCACAGAGATCCGCCTGCCTCTGCCTCCCGAGTGCTGGGATTAAAGACATGCACCACCACCGCCCAGCGGGTTCTTAATTGTAAGCACACACATGCTTGGGAAGATGTATGCGATGCCATTGAAAGCACAGAGCAGGGGCTCTGACCTAACAGTGGTAGGGAACACTCATGAGACCTGTAGGACAGGCACCAAAACCGCACAGAGAAACCCTGTCTCGGAAAACCAACCAAGCAATCAATGAGGTTTTTCTTTTTCTTTCTTTTTTTTACATTTGTGTTAGAAATACCTAGTTTGAATTAGCCAACTCACAAGGATAACCTTGTGAAGACCCTGTAAACCTATGGGGAACTGATTGACTGCTTTGTTTTGCTTCTGCTTTTCATAAATGTTATATACTAGTTTCCTTGAAATTTTCTTATATAATGGTCATCTTTCATGTGACTAGAAATTAATCCCTTTCCTAGTGTGGGTGGATCTCTGAGTTCTGGGCCAACCAGGATTAATAGTGAGACCCTGTGTCAAAAAAATAAAGATAAAATAGAAAATTAAAATAGAAAAAATTTAAGTTAAAATAGAAAAAAATAAAGATTAAGAAACAGAAATGATCCCAGCACTTGGGAGGCAGAGGCAGGCGGATCTCTGTGAGTTCGAGGCCAGCCTGGGCTACAGAGTGAGTTCCAGGAGAGGCACAAAGCTACACAGAGAAACCCTGTCTCGAAAAACCAAAAAAAAAAAAAAAAAGAAACAGAAATGAATCCCTTTCCCCTTGCATTATATTTTTCTCGTTACAAATCATTTGGCTAACTTTTTGACATGAGCGTCCAGTTCTCTCTGCACATTTTTCTGTAATGTAGCCTGTTGAATTTCAGAGTTGGATGCACTGGGCGATGAGCTTCTGGCTGATGAAGACAGTTCCTACTTAGACGAAGCGGCATCTGCACCTGCGATTCCAGAAGGTGTTCCCACTGACACAAAAAACAAGGTATCGTTTCCCCTTAAGTTGTGTGCTTAGGTTACTGCCTGTAGTTTCAACAATCCTACAGATAACTAATGTGTTCACAGAGTGGGACTCTCTTTTTAGGATTTACTTATTTTCTGAGTTTTGCCTGCATGTATGTATGTATACTCTGTATTTCCATGCAATGTAATACAGGTTTTATATCCACCAATCTGGAAATCCAAAATATAGTCTTAACAGCCCTGATCATTATTTTAAGAACTTTTTGGTTTTCCAGGTCCTGGGGAAGCACTCTTCCACTGGAACTATATCTTCTTTTGAGACAGGGTCTTATCAGTTTGTTCAGGCTGGCATTGAACTGTCAGGCCTCTGCCACTAGGCCAACTATCTTTATACAATGGCATTTTATATAATGTATGTAATCACCCTGTAAACTAGCACTAGGTGCTATTTACAGGTTTTTACCATTTCCTAGAAGAGCATTGTTGATAGATGCATGAGCCTTGCTTAGTGGAAGTATCAGTTGTTTGGGGCGTGTGTATGTGTGTGTGGTGCTGGGAATTTATCCTAGGGCCTCACACATGTTAGATAAGCACATTATACCGAGTTATAGTCCTGGTCTGTTTTTGTTTTGTTAAATTAATTTAGAGACAGGGTCTCAGTGTCCTTTACTCCTGAACCGAAGCAATCCTTTGGCCTTAGCCTCTCAAGTAGCACTTCTCTCTTTACCTTTTGGGTGGTCATATTAAAGAGAGTCCCACTGCTGAGGTGGCAAGGTGGCTCAGTAGTTGAGTACTTGCTGCTCTTGCAGAGGACCTGGGTTCAATTCCTAGCACCACATATTGGTTCACAACCATCTATAACTCCAGTTCCAAGGTATCCAGTGCCCTCTTCTGACCTTTACAGACAGAAGACATTGTGCACACATTGTGCACAGATATACATCCAGGCAAGACTCATACACACAAAATAAATAAATATTGAGAGAGAGGAGAAGAGAGTCCCATTCCAGACACACTAGTTAATTATTTATTGGATTATTTAAAAACTATGATGTATAAAACTAAGTATAAAACTTAGTAAGTAAGGCTGGGAATGTAGCTCAGTTGATAGAGTGCTTACCTAGCATGCACAAAGCCCTGGATATGATGTCCAGATCTCATAGACCAGGTGTGCAGCCACACACCTGCCACTCCAGTACTGGGGGATAGAAGAGGAGGGTTAGAAGTTCAAGGCTGTCCTTTGCACAGAGTGAGTTGGAAGCCAACCTGAGATACAGGAAGACCCTGTTTTGGGGTGGGATGGAAACCTTAATATTAGAAAGACCCTACCTAGTTAACAAAGGAAGAGAATCAGGATTTCTGACACTGTGACCGATCACTTAGCTGTCCTGAGTTTTTCTGTTCTTTGCATATGTGAAGTATCTCACATGATCGTTTAGCGCAATCTAGGTCTTGTATGTAAAGGGCTTTAAACTCTAGCTTATAATTGTCATCATAAACAGAGTCCTTTACTGCTTATAAAAGTTTACTCCCTCTTAGTTGCTACTGTAATGTGTTATTTGCCGTGGATATTTATAGCCCTGGTTTTACTGATCTCCCCATAAACATACAGTACAGTTGACCTAGTGTTTGAGTGGGGTCCAGTCCTAAATCTGCCTCTATTCACTATATAATTCTGAGTAAATTAGGAATTCATGTCTTCTCCCTTGTCTTGGTTAGGGTTACTATTGCACTGATGGAACACCATGACCAAAAGCAAGCTGGGGAGGAAAGCCTTATACTTCCATACTGTAGCCCATCACTGAAGGAAGTCAGGGCAAGAACTCCTAGCAGGGCGGGAACCTGGAGGGAAGAGCTGACACAGAGGGCTGCTTACTGGTTTGCACCCCATTGCTTGCTCAGCCTGCTTTCTTATGGCACCCAGGACCACCAGCCCAGGGATGGCACCGCCCACAATGGGCTGACCCCTCCCACATCAATCACTAGTTAAGAAAATGCCCAACATGCTGGCCTACAACCTGATCTTATAGAGGGAGGCATTTTCTCAGTTGAGGCTCTTTTTGGGTGACTATAACTTATGTCAAGTTGACCGACTAGCCAGCACAGCTCTGCACATTAATTACTTCACCTCGCTATAAAATGTGAGGAGCAACAGGTGAGGGCACATAGTTTTGTAGGCCTTTATATAAGGTCTCTGTGAATGTGCTTCTCCTTGTACCCTGCCTCCTTCCTTAAGCTCAGAGTACCTCTCTGGCTTCTTAAAGTCCCAGGTGCGCAAGTTGCTTTAAATAATTATATAACTATCTACTGTTTAGTAATTATGCTGAAGCTATTTTTGTGAACACTAGTGTAACTCGCCTTTTCAGTTTCCTAGTAACAAGTCCCTGAAGCATCTGTGTTGTTTTAACACGGGGCCTCACACATACTGGGCAAGTATTCCTCCACTGTGCTGTGTCTCCAGCTCTTTCCGTTTTGAGGACACAGATACTGTGAAGAGGAAACCCTTACCTGACACTGGCTGATGAGTAGCAAAGCATAATGGGAAGTGACTGTCCCCCGAGACACTCCCCTTCAAGGGTTTGCCAGTCTATGAAAGACGTTGGCCCACTGGAAAGATGAGAGTGAAAATGATGTATTTGGAAGCAAGGACCCCTTGACATCTCCCCCTGGCCTTCGCAGCTACCTCCTGTTTCTGGGTTTCTGCTTCTCGGTCCTTTGCCTGCAGAGGACCGCCCCCTTTAACCCTTTTCAGTTCTGTGCCTGATTCAGGAAGAGGCTCATTGTCCGCTTCTGGGTGGGATTTTAGTTCTGATTGATTCAACACTTGACTGTGACTTCTGATTACTAACTGTAATCATCATTTTTACCAAGTCGAAGAGCAGCACTGACTCTGAGTTTCTTCTCACAGGATGGAGTGCTGGTGGATGAATTCGGACTGCCGCAGATTCCAGCTTCCTAGACTTGCAGGATTCCAGCACATGATGTTAAAAAAAAAAAAAAAAAAAAAACATATTCTGGGACTAGGAAATATTCCCAATTTGCCAAACAGATTTAGGTTTCTGTCCTTTCTTTGAAGGAAAAGCTAATTACACTGCTCTTTGGATTTTAATTTTTTTCCGTTAAGAAATTCATTGCTTGGGGGAAGCTGTCTTTTACTAAAATTTGATTCTTTTTTTCTCTTAGGAAAAACTAACTGAAAAGTCCCTTTGACTTTGTATGACTTGTTTTCATTCATTAACAATAATTCAAAATAAAACCAAGGAGATGAGACTGTTCTTTCTACAGTAGTATAAGTGCAGTCTCAGTGTGACTTGATACACTGATAAGGTAAAGATTATTAAAGAGATTGAGACTGTTGATAGTATGCTTCCAAACCGTTGTCTCTTGTGGTGTTAGAGGTGAGTTGAAGTGATGGCTTTTTTTGATAGGTTTTGCTGTGTCATGTGAACAAGTCATTGCTGTCTAATGTTGGAATGAACTGTCACTACTGTATCATGAGTTGCTCTTTTAATCCCATGGTTCCCTCAGTATTATAGCCTGACTTGTAATGAATAATGGATATTTCTTGATATTTAATGTATAGGACATTTATTTATACTCAATAAATATTTTTCAAAAGGATATAATTGTAATATCACTTCAGCCTAAAACCTCCACTACAGAAACCAGACTTAACCAGCAGCAGCATTGACATAGAGAGGAAAAGGTAGCGAGCGGTCTTAGCGCGGGTTTGGGTGTATCATTTCTTAGCTACTGTTTCTTACTAGTACAGTTGTACTTGCCTCCAGTACAACTCGTGAAGAGTGAGTGAGAACAGGAACTAGTCCTAAGTGCTCGGTTAACTTTGATGTGCTATTCTCCCATGAGGCACTAACAGTGAAAAAGGAAACCCAGAACTTCCTCCTTTTCTTGTGAACTACCTACACTACCAATACATACAGTAAGTCCAACTGCTGCCTAATTTCGGGGCCTTTGTTGTATTATTTGAAAAGTTTCTGTGTATGGGTGTTTGCCTGCCTGTATGTCTTTGCACCGTTTGTGTGCGGTGCCTCACAGAGTCACAGACAGGTGTGAGCTGCCGTGTGGTTGCTGGGAATTGAACCTGGGTTTGCAAGAACAACCAGTGCTCGGAACACTGAGCCATCTCTCCAGCTCCTGGCTTCAGGGTCTTTATTATTTCTCTATGTGGTGGTTAACCTTGTCAGCCTGGTGGGATTTAGACTCACATAAAAGACAGGCCTCTGTGTATGCCTGTGAGAGATTATCTAGACTAGGTTCATTGAAGTGGAAAGGCCCACCCAGCTGGTGGCGTGATTCGACGGGTGGGGTGCTGGGCTGATACAAAGGAGAAAAGGAGCTGATCCCAAGGGTTCACCACTCTGTGCTTCCTGAATCCTGATGCAATGTGAGCAGCTGCCTCAAGTTTCTGCCCCTGTGACTGCCCCACCATGATGGACTGTACCCTCCAACTGTGAGCTAGAATAAACCCTTGTCTTTGAAGTGGGTTGTCAAGTAGCTTGTCACAGCAACCAGATAAGGAGCTAACATCTTCCTTCTTCCCATTCAACTTTGAGTCAGTCCACTCCCTCTCCCTCCTGGCGTGGCAGCTTGTGTTGTCATGGACACCAGCTTTTCATGTTTCTGCAGATGAAACCAATAAACATTAAACATAGTGAATCCTGCTTGTTTCGAACTCTGTAACAGCCAGGGACTATGGGCAGTAAGGGAGGGCCCTTCAAACGCTCACTGTCTAGTTACAGGTGGGATAGGGCATACCTGTAAACCCTCTCCCATGCCCACAAATCCTTCTCAGAAAGTCTTCCATGAGCAAGTGTACAATGAATATCATAACTGCCTTCAAGCCTTGCTTGATTTTTTCCTGCCTTGTCTGAATTTTTCTACTTATCTGGTTACTTAGTCTCCTTCCATGGACTCTTCTTTCTCATTCAGCCCCTGAAATGTTTCTTCTATTTTTTTTTATTTATTTATTTATTTATTTATTTATTTATTTGGTTTTTGGAGACAGGGTTTCTCTGTGTAGTTTTGGTGCCTGTTCTGATCTCGCTCTGTAGACCAGGCTGGCCTCAAACTCACAGAGATCCGCCTGCCTCTGCCTCCCGAGTGCTGGGATTAAAGGCGTGCGCCACCACCGCCCGGCTGAAACAATGTATGCTCTTGAGAAATCTTATGCCTATGAGTTTCAATGATCACTTACATACTAGTGACTCAAAATAACTGTCGGTAGCCGTACCTCCTCTTCTCATTTTCAATTCGGGGTGTCCCCCTTTTAATGTCTATGATGGTTAGCTCTCAGTTTCAATTTGACACAACCTAGAATCCCAAGGGAAGAGAATCTTAGTCAGGAATTGCCTCCATTGGGCTGGTCTGTGGGCAGGCCTGTTGACTTTGTCTTGAGTTAAGACAAGAATTGATAAGAGAAAACCCAGGCCTCTTTGGGTAATACCATTCCTAGGCAGGGATCCTGAAATGTTGAGAAACTGATGAGGGCACAACCAAGCATGTATGTGTGCATTCAGGATTCTCTCTGCTCTTGACTGTGGATAGGGTATGGCTACTGCTGGAAATTCCTGCCATGACCTCCCCACAAAGATGGACCTGGAATTGAGCCCAAATAAACCTCTTTCTCCCCTAAGTTGTCTTTTGCCTGGGTGTTCCATAACAGTAACAGAAATGAAACAAGAAAAATATCCTGACATCCAAAATCTAATATATCCAGAGAATACCCGTTGTTATTATTCCTAGGCACTTCTGCAGTCACATGACTGACTGCGCAGTCAGCAGTCAGGGCCTTATGTCCTACGTAATCCATGCGCAATGTGGTCATGCACGAAGTGTGACCACGTCATCTATGCACATGCGTGGCACAGCTAAGTAAGCCTATATATGCATGTGTGAGGTGACCTATACAAGCAGGCTCTCCCCCAGCCCCTGCACCTTTTCTTTTGGGAGGCCTACCCACCTCCACCCTTCCCCTTCTCTAATAAAAACTCTTATAGTGGGTTCCATTGTACCTCGTGTTTTCTTATGCCCGGTAAACAACACCAACAAATAAATAACAGCCATTACCTGGGATTATCTCAGCAGACATTCTTCCTTTCATTTTCTCCCTTCTTTAATGGGGTTTTGCTATGTTATCAAGTTGGTCATCCACTATTATTTCTTGTGACTGGTTGTCTCGGCATGTTTTCTGAAGGTATAACAAAATACCACAGACTGGGTAGATTAGAAACAACATGTTTATTTGACTCATAGTTCTGGAAGCTAGGAAGTCCAAGTCCAAGGGGTTGTATTTGGTGAGGGACCTTCTGGCTACATCATAACATGGAGGAAAACATCACATGGAGAAATCATAAGAGACAGTTTGAAAACAAGTAAAACCTCCATCACTCTAGTCACAACCAATCCACTCCTACAATGATGGCCTTAATCCGTTCTTGAGAGCAGATGTGGCCTGACCACCTCTTGAAAGGTCCCACCTTTTAGTACTGTTACAATGGCAAATTAAATGTCCACACTGAGTTGGAGGGGTTTAAATTTTTTATTTAATAACTTCTTTAATAAACATTCCATCTTTAGCCTTAGTGTCAATACTTTTGTTGTTTAATAAAATGCAAATTCATGGCCTTGCAGTAGTCTAATCCGAGGCTTCTCAGTGGATTCTCAGTGACATTGCCACCCAGGAAGCAGTGACTGAGTACAGAGCACACTCGTTCCCTAAAGCTCCTGCATGACTCACATGGTTTTGTCAAGTAGGATTTCTGGAACAGCATATGAAGGAGTCAATACTTTGCCTCATCTTGAATGGTGGTGTCTGCTTCATTTTAATTTTCACCCCCAATTGGATAGGGTGCTCTTCCTAGAAGAAACTGTTCCCTCTGGAGACATGTTCTTCTGTTAGTTCCAGTTGGAGTCTCACGCGAAAGCAGCCCAGGCTGTGGCTGTGGGGTAAGCCTGGTCTGTAAAGGCTTGCAGCCTCACAGCGTCTATGTCTGCAGAAGACAAAGACCACTTTTCAAAGTGGGCTCCGCTGCTTGGAGGTGTGTTTCTTTTCTGTGTATTGATCTTGATTTATTCTCATTTCCGAAGTAACCTTTGTGATACTATTTCTTTCTTTTAGAAAGGTGAATTGCTTGAATGAACAGGAAGTTGTCTTTTATCAAAGCTTGGCTGCAAGCTTTTTGACTCTCCCTTAAATAGCTTTCTCCTCACCAGCCCACGGTAGCCATACTGCACTCACCTCCAAGGTCTTACAATTTTTAATTTTTGATGGGTCACATTTGGCTGTCCACATACACCACGTTAGTCCGCCAAGTGGCAGTCATTCTACCTAAGTCTTCACTGTTGGCTGTGCCATAGTATTTGTTTCTCCTGACCTCTGACTGTCCCCTCTACAGCTCCCTGAAATCCCCTCTCTACCCCTGGAGTGTTTGTGTTCGTCAGGATTCCAGTTTTTATCCACCATACTTTCTTTGCTCCATTGTTAGTGAAACCTCAGCCACCCTCGT
>CABHPP010145816.1:42114-54771 GCA_902168425.1 Peromyscus attwateri | reverse complement strand
GGGGGAAAAGAAAGATCATCTATCCTCTTCTTTTTTTTTTTTTTTTCTCTCAGATGAAAAGATCTGACTGACAATGTCTGGCTCTGCAATTCCATGAATTGACTAAAATGTCTGTCATTCACAGATCTTTCCCCTCGAGGGGGCCCCACATCTTTCTTCTTTTCTGCCTCCCTATCTTATTCTATCGTGGAAGTGCTACTTTCAAAAGTAATGTGCCTTGTCACCAGAGGAATCAAGCAGCCACAGAACAGCTAGCTCCTTGCGCCTTGATCGCTTGATAGGGAAAGCAGCCCTTACCCCAAGACTGGCAGTGTAACCCTTCTCTCCTCGGTGGCGGAAGTGCGGTGTGAAAGGTGCGCTATTCTTTCCTTTCCAGAGTTCTTGTCCTCCTTTGGCTGTCTTTATCTACTAAGCTACTGTCTTCTGCTGTTCCTCATCCTGCATTTGACACCCCAAAGCAGCCTGTTGTAAATCCTTAAGTCCTCCGCGTCCCTTCTCCTGGCTCAAACCTGACAGCATTTTAAACACACCTACCTCCCTGGCACCCGAGACAGCCTGTGACTTCTTACATAAAGCAGGTGCCGCCATCCAACTACTGTTCGGTGCCATATGCTGCCTTCATCTTCCTGTCATGGTCATGCTCATCAAACAGACACTAGATCACTCTCTGCCTTCATTTACACAGTCGTCCTTCCATGAATTCATTCGGTTGATTCTTTATGAAAGACGCTGCCCTAAGTGCATTTGATGAGCGCTTGCCCTCGCCTTCCTAACATTATTACCTCTAGCCACCTGCACGATCTAGATTCTCAATAGTTGCTGAAATGCCTGAAGGTCTCTATCAGTTTAGTCTACTTCTGTGGGGCCTGGTTCCTGGTCTAGTACAACCCAGACTGTGCAAAGTGTCTCGTCCTGGCCTCTGATGCTTACAAATGAGCCAAGTGTATGCGATACCCCAGTCTCCACTGTCCTTCGGTAACTGCTGGCTGACAGATGCCGTGAATACACCAGCCTTCTTGTTTTAGTCTCCTGGATGCTTCGAGCCCCTCCTTTACCCTCCGCTCCTCCTGTCTTGTGCATTGTTCTTCTTTCTACACATCCTCTGAGCTTTGATTCACTAGCACTTTTCTTGTCTCCTCCTGTGGGGGTGGGGTGGGGGGTGGGGAATGGGTTATGTATTGTTCATGCAGGTGTGTGCACCTGTGTGTCAACTTCTGGGTTGTTTCTCTATAGTGCTTCACCTTAGTTTTTTTTTTTATTTTAAATTACATTTATTCAGTGTGTGTGTGTGTGTGTGTGTGTGTGTGTGTGTGTGTCTGCGGGCGCGAGTGAAAATACATGCTCATGCTTGTGCCTGTGGAGATCAGAGGACAGCTTGCTAGAGTCGATTCTCTCCCTTCTACCATGTTGGCCCCAGGGATCAAACTGAGATCCATCGGGCTTTCTTGGCAGCAAGCTCTCTTTCTCACTGAGCCCTCTTGTGGGTCCACCTTAATTTTTGAGGATGTTTTTCATTGGACCTGGAGCTCACCAATTGGCTAGGCTGGCTCCCAAAACCCACCAGTTTGTGCCTCCAATCTTCAGTCCTGACAGCGGCGGGCTTACAGATTGAAACCAGCTTTTAGATGGGTCCTGGAGATTGGGACTCAGGTCCTTGTCATGCTTACGTGTTAGGTATTTTTATCCATCTTCCCAACCCCTAGCTATTCCTCCCCCCACTCCCTTTTTGGAGACAGGGTTTCTCTGTGTAGCCCTGGCTGTCCTGGAACTTAATCTGTAAACCAGGCTGGTCTTGAACTCACAGAGATCCATCTGCCGCTGCCTCCCAGGTGCTGGGACTAAAGGTGTGTGCCACCACGCCTAGGTAGCTGTTCCTTTTTTACAAGGGCATAAAGTATTGTAAATCTTGTTGTCTTCAATTTTTTTAAATTGTTTTTCCTTCCTCTTCTCTCATATAAGTTGATTTGGTTTGTGTCTCAGGCTGGAGAGATGACTCAGTAGTTAAGAACACTGGTTGTTCTTCCAAAGGACCCTATAGGTGGAGTTTTTTGGGGGGACCACCAGCCAGCTCCCAAACAACCACACAGAGATTTAATATTAATTATAAATGCTCAGCCAATAGCTTAGGCTTGTTACTAACTAGCTCTTACAACTTAAATTAACCCATATTTCTTATCTATGCTCTACCACATGGCGGTACCTTTTTTCAGCATGGCATGTTCATCTTGCTTCTCTCCCCATCCGGCTGGTGACTCTGCCCTCTTCTACCTGTGCTCTCTTTTTGTCTGAAAGTCCCGCCTAACCTTTTCCTGCCTAGCTATTGACCAGACAGCTCTTTATTAACCAATGAGAGTAATACGTATTCACAGTGTACAAAAAGATTGTTCCACAGCAGGACCCAGATTCAATTCCCAGCACCCCCATGATGGCTCACAGCGGTCTATAACACCATTCCCAGGGTATCTGACACCCTCTTCTGGCCTCTTTGGGCACCAGACTCAAATGTGGTACACAGGCACAGATGCAGGCAAAACACCCATACACATAAAGCAAATTAAAAATTAAATATATATATATATATATATATGTAAAACATTCTCAGGCTACTCAGTACTGAGATTTTGTTTTGTTTTGTTTTACAGTTATTTACTTGTTCATTTATTTAGACAGTACCTTGCTACATAGTACAGACTAGTCTCAAAGTCTGGCTCCTCTAGCCTCTACCTCCCAAGTTCTGTAAACACAGGTGTGCGCAAGTGCTGAGGTTTTGCTGAATTATTAATGTAACTTAAGTAATCTTGATATTGCTGTAGCTATACACGGATGCTAAAGAAAAATCTTTCTCTGGAGTGAGATTACTAAGTAAATCCTCTGACTTCCCCCTTCATAATCACTTGCTAAAGCAGTTATGTCACTCTCTCGTCTTTTGTGAATGTTTGCCTTTTCTCTTGTCCAAGTCAGCTCTCTCTGGCTCCATCTGCTCTCACCAAGCGAGCCTACTTCCTTAAGACCCACTAACCCTGCCCTCCCCCAGAATCCCAAACTCGAGAGCCAAAGATTCATTAGTTAGGATTACTTCTTGAACCTCACACTAGCCTCTCTAAAATCGTTACTTTAGCTATCTACGAGAAAGTTTCTTTACTTATAAATTACAGTGACGATCAGCAAGTAGAACTAACCCTATTAAATGAAGGAATTAAGGGGAGGTTTGAAAGTAAAATCTAACACAGCATTTAACTTTCATGGCCCAGATAGATGATGTGATGTTAGTCCAGGCACTATTGACCCCACACATTAGTAATAATCATTTGGTGGTATATATATATATACATATAAAAACTAGCTCTGTGATTAGGATTTGTAACATTACCCATTGGATTTCTCCAAAACCTAATCATTTCCAGTTCCAGAAAACACATGGCTAGCATACATGAAAGCAGTCTAGTTGTTAAGACAAGAGACTTGACTGTTCTCTTTTTCAAGTAGATTTTGTTTTCTAATAATGATACCGACTCATGTGTAAACAATAAGGAAAGTTTTTAAAGAAAGAGAGAGCACTGGAGAGATGGTCTAATAGGTAAGAGCATTTGCTTTGCCAAGGATGAGAACCTGAGTGTGAATCCCCAGTCCCCACTCAAAACAAAAACAAAAACAAAAACAAACAAACAAACAAACAAACAAAACCACATGTGTGCCTGTAGCTTCAGCACTGGGAGACAGAGACCAGCAGGTCCCAGCAGCTTGCTGACTGATTAGTCTAGCCAAAAGGGTGAGTGTCTGGTTCAATGAGAGACCCTCTCTCAAGGCAATAAGACAGTTATATATGAAAACACTTGACTCTTGTTCTGGCCTCCACATTGCATGCACAGGCATGCCTGCATACTTATATCCATGCATACACCACACACAAAAGTAAATAAATGGAATAAAGAAAAAAAAATACTGGTGAGCCAGATAAAATTATAGTGAATACATTTCCACACATTGTATACATATGTATATTTGCAGAAATAAATACAGTATATATATTCAATTTTGTTGTGGTGATTTTGCATGCCCTGCTCCCCCTCCCCATGCTGGGAATGGAGCCAGAGCCTCATGCATCTAAGACAAGCAATCTACCAACTGAGCTAGATCCCAGCTCTTATTATTCGATTTTATGTACAAAAATAAAATCACACTATAAATGTTTATTGGTACTCTGGTATCTTTTGCTGTACAATATAATTTCATCATTAATGGTTGGATGCATTTACACAGTGTTACAAAAGTTTGTTTACAATGTTTCAGGCGTTTTTTGTGCTTATTGTTTTAATAATTCTATAATTATGTGCCTCTATACAGTTTGGAAATTATTTTCTTAAATTCATAGGTAAATTGCTAAGTTAAAATGTGCATTATTTGCCAAACTGACCTCCACAAAAATTATCCCAAACTATGATTCTACAGTATGCGAGCCTTCTACTTCCCTATAGGTAACCTGCTCTGGATTTTATCTATTTTATATCAAATGGACTTTAATTTCTACCTTGGATTGAAGTATAGATGTTAAGAAGAGTGGGTTTAGAGGTAAGTGTGGTAGCTAGTACCTGTAAATCTATCACTTGAGGGGCTGACACAGGAGGACTATCCCAAGTTTGAGGTCAGCCTGGGCTACCTAGCAAAGTTTAGGCCAGCCTAAGCTACAAGGTAAGGCCCTGTCTGAAATAAAAACAGAAAGAAGGGAAAAAAGTTTTAAAGAAGAGGAGGAGGAGGAGAAGCGGGAGGAAGAAGGGAGGACCCAGCTTTGAGAGGGCTCTGGCAGCCACTAGTTTGTGACCTTGGGCTAACCATTTCAACATCTCCCAGCCTCGTTGTCCCCACCTGTAAAACAGGAGGCCAGCTCTCGCTTCAAAGGGTTGTGGCGAAGATTAAATAAAATGCCTGCCAGATACTTCACACAGCGTTTGGCATTTAGGATTGCCATGGGAAAGGAAAATTTAGCTCCAACTGAGAAGGTGCAAATCTACCCAGCTACTCATCAGGCTGGGATAATGGGCGCAGATAGAGCCAGCTGCGGAGTTAGCAGGATGTGGTGTCTTCTGAGGACATCCTGCAGCTGTATATGTCATAATCACTCCCTTCTCCGAGTGGCGGCTGCTTTCCTATTCACTCAAAAACATTGTTCTCGAAAATCATAGATATCAAAAGCCTTGGTGTTTGTAATTATAGCAGTATCCCCCGGACAAGGATAAAGCCTCAATGTACAGCCCAGGTGCAGCACTTTAGAAATAGGATGTTGAGATACATCTATCTTAACTTTATTATTTCCGAACAACAGGACCCTGAATCCACTTGGCAGTCCAATGGGGGGGTGGGGGAGTGCGGGTTTGACCCTTTTACAAACTGCTATGCTTAACTTTAAGCCTGTCAATATTCGGCTTTATTTAGGCTGCTTCTAAACTCTGCCAAGGGCTATATATCTAACATTGTTAAGGAGAATTAGTTATTACGTTTGTGTAGAGTTTCATTTGGAGCCTTATGAAGGCTTAACCATTTGAATGGATGACTTGTTAACTATTAGTAAATCAAATGGGTTAGTCTTCACACGAAACTGATTTTGTATTAAATTTCCTAAAGTTTCTCTCAGTTCTAGAATGACCTTACTCATATTCGGTCAGTAAAGTTATTTGCCCACAAGGCTGATTTTTTTTTTTAAAGACAGATAAACAGCTGAACCTGTCAATGCTTATTATCAAAAACTGGGATCACTGACCGCCCCGCCAATCTTGATGATTAGTTATTACAACTTCCTGTATGTTATCCTGTAGGCTTTTTTGTTTGTTTTTTAATGTTCTTGGATTTTGTGGTAGTCCATTCACTTCCCAGGGCTATGTGATTAACAACATTATCTTGCTCTGTGTAGTGAATTCTCCACCAGGATGTGCAGCTCTCAAATATCTTTTTTGTTGTTGTTTGTTTGTTTGTCTGTTTATTTTTCAAGACAGGGTTTCTCTGTGTAGCTTTGGTGCCTGTCCTGGATCTCGCTCTGTAGCCCAGGCTGGCCTCGAACTCACAGAGTCTGCCTGGCTCTGCCTCCCGAGTGCTGGAATTAAGGTGTGTGCCACCACCGCCCGGCCCCAAATATCTTGAACACAGTGGCAATGTAGGCAGAAACACTTTTAAATGACAGTCTTCCTTTGCCGACTGAATGGCTTCTTCACCTCTCTAGTCTAAATAACTGCCTTGTTTCTCCTAAGATGGGCATTATTCATGTATACAAATCTTAATTTAGAAGACTGTGAGACCATAAAATTCGTTGGGGGTTGTCATCGTTGCTGTTCAGGCTTTGATAGGCATGTGCCCTGCCACTGAGCCAAGTCCTCAGCCCTTGGCTTGTTGTTATTTGTTTGTTTTGGTTTTGTTCCTTTTTAGTTTTTTGAGACAGGATCTTCCCGTGTAACCAAGCTACAAACCTGTGGCCATCCTCCCACCTCCACCTCTTGAATGCTGGGATTTCAAGCATGTACCACCATGCCTGGCTGGTATTATGAGAGAGAATCTTTCTCTATGTAGCCCAGGTTGGCTTTGACCTGGCCACGTTCCTGCCTTAACATCACAGGCATGCCCTACCACCCCAACGTCTTTTGGGTTTTCCATGTGGTTTGTGGAGATTATCTTCACTCTGTGTGGTAGACATTTTGGTTATTTTTTTTTTAATTTTTATTGCTCAAAGTACACTTCAATGAATGGTTTCCTTGCACTTGATGGAGATGATAAGATCATGTGTTTCGGGGTATTAATGATGTGAAATACAAGCATGCCTCCTTAACATATGTAGCCTTCAATCAGACTTGCCGTAGTGGCTCCAGCTCAAATGTGAAGTCTGGATGCCAAAGTCAGTTGTACAAGTGGGAGGAGAGGATTGGCAGCGGCCTGTGTTGTGGGCTTTGGGAAATGCCAGGCATATCCCACCCCAACCGCACCCCCCCCCCCAGCTTACCATAGTGCCTGGGATTTCAACAACAAGATTCATTCCCTTAGGTTTGTAACCTGCTATCTTGGGGTAATCTTGGAGACAAATCATTCCTCCCTGGATACTACAGAAAATTGAGAACAACTTAATTCATTAAGTTGATGGGTGAAAATACCTGTACGACTCAAAACACCACTATGCTAATGTTTTTTGGTCTTTTTTTCTTTCCTGAACCTGAAATCAAGAAGTTAATCTTTTTTATGAAAGTTATTTGTTATGCATTTTAACAGATCTATGGTAAAAGAAATCTGATGAGTGTAAATTCCAAGCATTTTTCTAAATTTACTTCCAGCTCCTTCTTTTGTTCAGCAAAGATTACTAAAGTACCTATTACACGAAAGTGGTGTTCTTGAGATAAACACTGATTAGAACTACAGAACCCTTTATCAGTACATAAATATGCATATATTTTACAAGTCAGTGATCAAACGTGTAGTCCGTGCATTGACTATTTTATAATCTACCTTCCTTTTTCAGTTATCATTTCACACACATATTATATACATATGCCTCAAACGTCTCCGTTTGCTGATTTTTAGATATTTTTCTCCTCCATTCTTGCTTCTGAATTCTTCTCTTGGGACTTGTTCCTCAAAGAAGTTATGAAGTCAAAGGACGGATAATGATCACTCATCTGAGCAAGGCGAAGCAAATTACCCGCCTTACGTTCCTCATGGATTTAATCAAGCGGATGGTTTTCTTCCCAATTTGTGGAGGTGGGGATAGCTAAAGGTGATGTGTCGCAAAACAAATGCAGAGGCCACCAGGGGAGGTCAGCCAGCCTTCCTGAGAACAACAGGTGTGGTGGCTGACAATCCCCTTCCACCACTGCCTGCAGATTTTAGAGGGCAGAGCATGCTGCGTCCAACATGAAACAGACGGCCTTGTCTCCATTAGACATGGCTCTCCGTAGAAGCCACACTTGTGCTACGAAGCGGTGCTGATAAGCCAGTATGCTCTTGTATTTCTGCCTATCGGTGATGACTATGAGCTTTCCATCAAGATGGGCCACCTTACAGTTGCTGGAACGTGTGAGATCTCGTAGCGATGCCCGCGAGTACACCGTGTTGGTGCTTGCTATCAGAGCCCGTAGACGGCTCACGTGGGGCTGGCCACACTTCTCCTGAGATTCAAGCAGGCAGCAGTGGGGCTCTGTGGGTGGCTATGTGGTGACGGACGGGAAGGCATACTTTTCTCTCCCCGCTACCAGAGTTCGCCAAACTGTGCTGCTTAGGTAAAGGCAAGGCATGAGACACCGGAGAAACTTGGCTGTGCTAGCTTTAATTCCTCAATCCCTAAGGCACCGGCTGGCACCGAGTCTTGAAACCTAAGAACCATAAGTAGGTATTTCACCCAGAGATGGGGTCACGTGACCATTCAAACACCATTATTCAAACATAATCTAAAATTACTCTAAATACTATTCTAAGTGTTAGATGCAATAGACGAGATCTCTCTCCTTAATAATTTATACTGCAGGAGACACAGGTAAACAAAAAAAAATAAGTAAATACACAAGGAACATTCATTTAAAAAAAAAAAAGTAGGATGTATAAAGCACAAACCATTAGTGCTAACGAAATTCAATGTGTTAATTGCTCTGAGAACTCCCCAGCAGTCCTAAGCTGAATAAGATCTAAGAATATTATTGAGTTCATTTTCACAAGACTAAATGCCTGAGTCCTGTGATTAAAAAGTGAAAAGAGAGGGCAGGAGAGATAGCATTGTGGTTACGAGCCCTGGCTGCTCTTCCAGAGGACCTGGGCTCCATTCCTGGCACCCACATGAAGGCTCACAGCCTTCTCTAATCCAGTCCCAGACGTTCTGATGCCCTCTTCTGGCCTCGGAAGGCACTGCACACACGTCAGGCAGGCAAAACACTCATACACATAAAATAAAAACAAAAGTTGAAAAAAAAATGAGAAGACTGGAAAGAGAGGCTGTCTGCCCTAGGGCACTCTTCTTTAAGTGAGGACGCTAGATATGGCCAACTAACCAAATGGTTGGTGGTTGTACCATGTACAAGGTGTTTTATCTTTGTATTCTCTCCAGGGACACACATTGCCCATCGCCTCGACTTCTCAGGTTATAAGCACTGCTGTTCACTGTCCTGGGGGCTGGGGGTGGCGGCAGGGCGAGGGAATCCCAAGTCCTCATATTGCAGCCACTCAGGCTAATCCGTATCTGGAAGTCTTAGCCACAGTTGAATAAAATACAGCCTGAGAAGCAGGTTGGGAATACTTAGCTATTTGAGGAGAAAGCCTCACTGCTTACTGTCCCCTGACCCAACCTGCCTCCTCCAGCCTTACCTTGCTTCTAGTATTTGGGGATTCTCAGCTCCCGACACTCAGGGAATGAGGCTGTTGTTACCTCCCCTCCCCCCTTCTTCTCTCAGCCCTCATCTTATTCTCACCGACGCACAGTTCCTGACACTGTATATTAATTAAACGTAAGTGAGTCATATTTTTAATGCCAAGTGGTGTTGCTATGGACAGATGCCCTAGCCATTTTGTGACGTTAATAATCACTAAACTGCTTGTAAGAAGGGAGGAGAACGATGCCTGTGTTTTCGTCAAGGCACCTGTCAAGGATACGCCTCAAGCTCAGTGTGTCCTGGGTTCACCATCCCAGAGCTTGCGTCGGACTTCTCACCCGATGAGGACGTGTAGCAACGATTCCACGAAGAGTTAGTTCCGCCCCCCTGCCCTTTCACACTGCCTATTCTGGTTCTCTCTGCCTCCTCTCCCCTGGTTATCCTTTCTCCGTGAGTGAAGCCAGAGTTTGCCGGCTGCTCGCTTTTCTACTATTTCCAGAATCTCAAGGCACTGGGACACATGCTTCCTTAGTTCTTTCCTCATCTGATTGGATTGGACTTTCTATATTCACAAAAAACGCCTAAGCTTAAGCCTGCAAGGACCTCCTGTTACAACTCACTCATGCTAAGAGGACTGAAGTAAGTTATCCAGTGTCAAATGGCTAGTAGGCCAGCTGTTTTTTTTGTTTGTTTGTTTGGTTTTTTTTTGTGTTTTTTTTGTTTTGTTTTGTTTTGGTTTTTTTTTTGTTTTGTTTTTTTTTTTTTTTTTGGTTTGCCAAGACAGGGTTTCTCTGTGTAGTTTTTGGAGCCTGTCCTGGATCTCGCTCTGTAGACCAGGCTGGCCTCGAACTCACAGAGATCCGCCTGGCTCTGCCTCCCGAGTGCTAGGATTAAAGGCGTGCGCCGCCGCTGCCGCCGCCGCCGGACTAGCTAGCTGTTTTCTATAGGAGCCTCCCCCACCGGCCACTCCCCGACCCCCTACAGGTGAATCTAGGGAAAGGCTTTCAAGGACAATGTTTCAGGCTTACCCGCTGCTCCCTACCAAAATGCAAAGCCAGAACCTTCGGTGAACTAAATAAAGGCAAGTCCAAGTGGAATAAAATCACCAGGCCAGAGGCTAAGCGATGGCTATATAAGTGTAGGGACCTGAGTTTGGATCGCCAGCATCCATGTTAACAGCCAAGCACCGTGGTGCATGCCTGTAACCCTGGGAATGGGGAGACTGAGACAGGCAAATCTCTGGAGTTTGCTCACCAGCCAGCCAAGGCAAAGCAGCAAGCTTCAGGTTTAGTGAGAGACCCTGTCTCAAAGCCTAAGGTAGACAGTGACTGCGGAAAATACTTGAGATCAATACAAACGTGTACGCACTCAAGATATCACCAGCCAACCAGAGATAGAGGCGTGGAAGCAAGATTTCAAGTGGTTAAAAAGTGAATAGGCGGGCTGGAGAGATGGCTCAGAGGTTAAGAGCACTGAATGCTCTTCCAGAGGTCCTGAGTTCAATTCCCAGCACCCACATGGTGGCTCACAACCATCTGCAATGAGATCTGGCACCCTCTTCTGTATACATAATAAATAAATAAATCTTTAAAAAAAAAAAAGTGAATAGGCAAGCTGGGCAGTGGTGGCACACACCTTTAATCCTAGCACTCGGGAGGCAGAGCCAGGCAGATCTCTGCGAGTTTGAGGCTAGCCTGGTCTACAGAGCGAGTTCCAGAACAGGCACCAAAACTACACAGAAAAACCCTGTCTCCAAAACAAAACAAAACAAAAAAGTAAGTAGGTAGTGAGGGATTCACGCTGACTCCCTTGTAAAGTCTGCCAATGGGGGAAGATGATAATCAAGACGTTAAATGAAGATGGAGAGATGGCTGAGTGGTTAAGACAAACTCCAGCCGGGTGGTGGCGGCGGCGGCGGCGGCGGCGGCGGCGGCAGCAGCAGCGGCGCACGCCTTTAATCCCAGCACTCGGGAGGCAGAGCCAGGCGGATCTCTGTGAGTTCGAGGCCAGCCTGGGCTACCAAGTGAGCTCCAGGAAAGGCACAAAGCTACACAGAGAAACCCTGTCTCGAAAAAAACAAAAAAAAAAAAAAAAAAAAAGACAAACTCCACTTCCAGGGAATCTGATTCCCTCTTCTGACCCCCGCAGGCCCCAGCACACATGTGGTATACATACATACATGCAGGCAAAAACACTCATTACATAAAATAAAATAAATCCTTTCAAAAGTTAAATGGAGGTAAGAGGATTATCATGTAGTACACGTAAAACAGAAGCAGGTTGGGGGGCAGCGGGAAAGATTTCTTTTCTCAAAAAGACTCAAATGGCAAGAGTGAGAATTCACCGAGGAAAGGCTTCAGGAAATGGAAAAGGATAAGACAGAAGCTGTAAGTGGGAACATGACCTCTTAGGTCATACTACCATGAGCAATGCCTTCAACTCAAAACTCCGTAAGGGTAAGGACCATTTCAGGGTCTGCCTGACACGGCATTTGGTCCCCGGCACACAGTAGGACCTCTGTCATATTTCTTGGATGAATAAATAACTGAACACATAATAAATGAATTTTCCAGTGGTATATGGATGCACCCAGTAGCAAAAATTTAGACCCAAATTAAAGAAGGGGCAGAGGAAGGGGCGAGAGGGAAAGGAGGCTGAGCTACGGCGCAGATGCCTGCTTTGGCCTCCTTGGCCAATGTACTGGACGGCATCCAGGAAACCAAGACAAATTGTCAGTGGTGGCTGCCATCTAGAGAAACTGACAGTTCTGGTGACATCAGTGCTGATGTTAATTGGAACTGTACATTACAGCATAATGCTATCCATCATCCTGAGTTCTAACGCGAAGTGAAATTTATCAGGCGAATCTTTATGTGTATAACAGTAGCTGGTGCCCTTGACGGAAAGGTTACCCACCCCACCCCCTGAATGTGTGTGTGTGTGTGTGTGTGTGTGTGTGTGTGTGTGTGTGTGTTTGATACAGGCATGGTATACAAATTATTTAATAACTAATGTGATCCAGAACCCTGGCAGCAAAGCAGCTCTGAAGTGACCAGTGTAGGTGGTTGGTGGTTGCATCTGCCCAAAGTGTCAGGGCATGGCTGCTACTTACATTGAGGCTCAGGGACTTATGTGAAGGCTTGGTGTGTGTGTGTGTGTGTGTGTGTGTGTGTGTGTGTGTCTGTGTGTCTGTGTGTGTGTGTGTGTGCCTGCACATGTGCTTGTAGAAGCCATAGGACAATCTTGGGTTTTATTTTGAGACAGGGTCTCTCACTGGCCCAGAACTAGGCTAGGTTGGCTGGCTGGCCAGCAAACCCAGGAACCTTCC
>CABHPP010145816.1:29150-41714 GCA_902168425.1 Peromyscus attwateri | reverse complement strand
GAAGGGGCAGAGGAAGGGGCGAGAGGGAAAGGAGGCTGAGCTACGGCACAGATGCCTGCTTTGGCCTCCTTGGCCAATGTACTGGACGGCATCCAGGAAACCAAGACAAATTGTCAGTGGTGGCTGCCATCTAGAGAAACTGACAGTTCTGGTGACATCAGTGCTGATGTTAATTGGAACTGTACATTACAGCATAATGCTATCCATCATCCTGAGTTCTAACGCGAAGTGAAATTTATCAGGCGAATCTTTATGTGTATAACAGTAGCTGGTGCCCTTGTCGGAAAGGTTACCCACCCCACCCCCTGAATGTGTGTGTGTGTGTGTGTGTGTGTGTGTTTGATACAGGCATGGTATACAAATTATTTAATAACTAATGTGATCCAGAACCCTGGCAGCAAAGCAGCTCTGAAGTGACCAGTGTAGGTGGTTGGTGGTTGCATCTGCCCAAAGTGTCAGGGCATGGCTGCTACTTACATTGAGGCTCAGGGACTTATGTGAAGGCTTGGTGTGTGTGTGTGTGTGTGTGTGTGTGTGTGTGTGTGTCTGTGTGTCTGTGTGTGTGTGTGTGTGCCTGCACATGTGCTTGTAGAAGCCATAGGACAATCTTGGGTTTTATTTTGAGACAGGGTCTCTCACTGGCCCAGAACTAGGCTAGGTTGGCTGGCTGGCCAGCAAACCCAGGAACCTTCCCATCTCCATCAGCTTCATCATCTCCATCTCCCCAGGATTAGGATTACAAATATGCTCCACCATATACAGCTTTTCTCATGTGGGTTCTGGTGATCAAACTAATGTCATCAAACATTATCTATCTCAGCCGGGCGTTGGTGGCGCATGCCTTTAATCCCAGCACTCGGGAGGCAGAGGCAGGCGGATCTCTGTGAGTTCGAGGCCAGCCTGGGCTACCAAGTGAGCTCCAGGAAAGGCGCAAAGCTACACAGAGAAACCCTGTCTCGAAAAACCAAAAAAAAAAAAAAATTATCTATCTCAGCAAACCCAGTACACTTTTTTTTTTAAACAGAGAAAGAGAGAATGTCTGAAACAACCTTGCATGCCTTCTGAGGAACTTCTTCCCCACAAAATCTTAGCCCAATGCTTCCCTATCTATTAGAAAAGAGACTCACTGTTCCTTCGACTTTGTCCTCCAGGCACTGGCATCCCCCCAAACTGGCCACTTGCCCAATCTCTGTATTCCTTGACTCATCTGGCTCGTAAGCCAGCAGCACCCATATGAGGTCTGACCTTCATTAATGCCAGTTATTTTCACTAGCCTGCAAATATCCTCACAATCAGCCAAACAAGTTCCTAAAGGACCAGGTTCTTAGCAAGACTTAACCAGGTCAGAAACACGTGTGGCGTGGAGGAACACTGGAGGGAAAACTAAGCTTTAAGAAATAATGGACTGGGGCTGGAGAGACGACTCAGAGGTTAAAAGCACTTGTTGCTCTCACAGAGGTCCTGGTTCAGTTCCCAACACCTACATGGTGGTTCATAACCATCCCTAATTCCAGTTCCAGGGGATTCAACACTGTCTTCTGACCTCCAAGGGCACCAGACATGCACATGGTGCACATACATCCATGCAAGCCAAACACTCATGCACATAAACCCAAACTTTTTTTTTTCTTTCGAGAAAGGGTTTCTCTGTGTAGTTTTGGTGCCTGTCCTAGATCTCGCTCTGTAGACCAGGCTGGCCTTGAACTCACAGAGATCCGCCTGCCTCTGCCTCCCGAGTGCTGGGATTAAAAGCATGCGCCACCACCGCCCGGCCAATTTTTTGAAATAAAAAAGAAATGGCACGCTGACAGTAACATTAGGAGCTAAGAGTATAATCTCTTGAGTTTTCTGTGGGTCATATTGAGACCCCATTTCTATGTTTGAAAGACTGAAACCAACTACAAAGATAATACATTTCTGTTAATGGCTTGTGAGATTAAGAATCTCTCTGGGCCCTCCATTATATTTTGTATTATTAAAAACTTAAAGTATCTCTAAGGTAGGCCTGTGAAAATCCAGAAATGGGTTTCTCAGAAGTTCATGGGTAATTCTGGAACCATCTTGACTCACATAGAATGTGGGCTTATCCTGTTGGACTACAGCTGACCAGGATTCCATACCATTAGAGAACGAAATGAGTCCCTCCCCTAGACTGACATATGGAAGCCCTAGCATGTGACTACATCTGATGAACAGACCTCTAAAAGGATGATTGCCCTAAGGACAAACCCCATTTCGATCTACTGGGAGTCTCTGTAATGAGAAGAAATTTGGGGATGAAAAGGCTCCGTGTTATACAGGAAAGGCTTTACTCCTCTCTGCAGCTAGGGAACCTTGGCTAATTTATCCAGCTGGACTTGGGCAGCTGAGACAGCATGATAGGTAAGAAAAGCCTTGCAGGTGGATTTGCAAAATGGAGGGTAGAGGATAACAGAGAGATCAAACTAGGGCAAGGCTGGGATCAGGGTAAAGGAACCAGGGGCAGAAGTAGAGAAGAGGCAACCAGGCAGACCCAGAGGCTCTGGTACGGAACAGGGAAGTGGGGACCACCTTACTGACACTCTACCACACCCGGAGCCACTCCTGGTCCCCCAGAATATAGCACAAAGCCTCCATAAATGTCTTGGCCAGGGACAAGGAGGATGGCATTGGAGAAAGAAAGCGTTTTGGATAATGCATTGGTAGTGAAGGGTCACTGTGAAGGTTGTTGACCACAGGCCAACAAAATGGTCTTTTGGAAAAGTGAATTCAGTGGCACCGTAGGACTCGCCTATCGAGACATGGTCTGGAAATTAGAAAGATGGTTTTGAAAATGGCCACTTTGATTTATCTCTGTTCACAATAGTGTCTAACAAGCAGTGTGTTTATTCAATAAATGGGAAGGATGAAGCAAGTGTCCTCTGAAAAACAAGTGCTTTTGTCCTTCAACTGTCTCCTGGAATAAAGGAACAAATGAATATCATGGTTCATATATCAAATTCCTCTGAGTATGGCCCATGCAGGTCACGTTTACACAGCCCAGTGGTGCCCCATGAACTAACAGAACGGGATTTCTTGATCTTGAAAGCATAAGATCTGCTGTGGAATTCTTTGGTGGAAACCAATGAGAACAGATTTGTTAATGAAATTAAAAATTAATTTATTGTCTAGGCATGGTAGCACACACCTAAAATCCCAGCATTAGGAAGACTGAGGCAGGGGGATTACTGAGCTGTAGCTCAGTTCAAGGAGTGCTTGCCTAGCATGTACAAAGCCCTGAGATATGCCCCTAGTCTTACATACAACCAGGCATGTTGGCAGCAGGAGGATCAGGCAGTCAAAGTCATCCTTAGCTACATAAGTTCAAAGCCAGCCTGGGACACATGGTGAAACCCTACCTAAAAACAAAAAAAATAAATAAATAAAAAATAAAGGCTGGGGAGATGGCTCAGTTGGTAAATTATTTGCCTAGAAAGTGTGAAGATCTGAGTTCAGATCCCCAAAACCTACATAAAAAGCCAGGCACAGTGATATGCACATGAAATCCCTGTGATGGCAAGATGGGAGGTGGAGATATGCAGTCCCTGGAAGCTTGCTGGCCAGCTAGCCTAGCCTACTTGGTGAAGCTCCAGGCCAGTGAGAAACCCCATCTCCAACAAAGGCACTTAAGGAATGATATCCTCTGACCGACATATGTATACATATATGTGCACATGCATGGCTGCACATGCTTGTATGCCCATTCACATGAATATGCACATGCATATATAACTCATTGGAAGGATTCAGAGTGGATGACAGAATAAAAAGATCTGGTGTATCGTTTAGCTTCTGTGGACTAGCACCCAAGTGACTTCAAGGATCGTAGTCATAGCAACATGTAAACTCTCTCTTTGGCCCTGCCTTCATGTTTTATATCTGTTCTTTACAGCTCAATAGGCATTATTGGCCACCCAATACCCAATACATGAACAAATGTCAACCTTTATGTTGGAGGTGGACAGTAGAATTTTGTTATTGAAAAGCCCATGAAAAAACACATATTAGCTGCCTAAGAGTCACAATAACTTTTGAGGTCTCTGAGGTCAGCCCAGTGACTAGCAACTACCTTCCAAAAAGTCTGGACTACCTTCCAAGAAGTCTGAAAAAATTAGAAATTAAAAAAAAAAAAGTGATGGAGAAAGTTTAAAATGTTACCTCACAATAATTGCTAGAGCCTCTGTTAGTGAATCCAGCCTTTGCGAAATGGGACAGTTAACATGGAGTCGGATTTGGGTAGAATGACCCCTCGTGTAGACAATGTTTGCCAAGGGGCAAAGCTGCTTTCGCAGCCCATTCCGTTCAGTCAGCAGGAGCCCATTCAGGCCAGCAGAGGACTGCTCTTCATGCAAAGCTACTCAGCTTTTATCGTTAACCAAAAAGCAGTTTAAACAGAAGCAAACTTTACCTTTAATTCTTTCAGTTAGAACAAAATTATCCCAGGCGGGCATTCACATGGTACAAATTTTGAAGTTCTCGTTAGCCATGCAAAAAAGCATCAATGCCTGTTAATGTGAAAATTCTCAAACACAATTTCGTTTGATTCTTGATCACGGAACAGCCAGACCCATGTGCTTCTCATCAGAGGAAGCAACCCTGCTGTTTCCACATGTGGCTTCCAACGTTGTATTGGTAATCTCATCGCACAGTCACCATTTCCAGGCTGGGGATAGAACTGCAAGGGAATCTGGGAAATGTAGTCTAGGAGACCGTGAATTTTGGTGAACAGTTACCAATCTCTGCCATTAAGTTCATTTGGGCAGGGACATTTTCTATTCATCCTGCCTCTTACACTAGACATGTAGCAGGAACTCCAAAGATGTTTGTTGGGGTTGGGGAGATGGCTCAGTCAATGTAGACGAGTTGCTAAACAGTCTTATTAAATAAAAAACCTGGAGTCAGATATCGGGGTGAAAACCTGAGAGATCAGAGGAATAGGAAAAGCCACAAGCCAACCTCACCTCACTGACACGTCAGCTTCCAAAGAGACCTCCTTCCTGTATACCCACGCCTATATGCCTTTCTGTTCTGCTATCTCATTTGCTCTCTGTCTCCAGCTACATCACTCCCTTTTCCTGCCCAGCTCTGTCACTTCCTGTCTGTCTGTACAGACCTCCAAACCTTTATGGTTAACTAGCGTTGGAATTTAAGGCGTGTGCCACCACGCCTGGCTCTGTTCCCAGTGTGACCTTGAACTCACAGAGATCCAGACAGATCCCTGCCTCCCGAGTGATAGGATTAAAGGTGTGTGCTACCATTGCCTGACTTCTATGTTTAATATTGTGGCTGACTTTTTCCTCTGATCCTCAGATAAACTTTATTGGGTTGCACAAATAAAATATCACCACAAGCCAGGAAAGTGAAGAAGACCTGAGTTTGGATATCTGGCACCCATACAAAATGCCAAGTATAGCAGCATGTGTCTGTAATCCTAATACTGGAGAGAGAGAAATAAGCATGGAGCTAGCTGGCCATCTTGCCTAGTCAAATCAGTGAGTTCTGTGTTCAGTGAGAGACCCTGCCTCAAAAAAGACGGTGGAGAGCAACTGAGGAAAACACTGCTGTCAACCTCTGGCTTCCACATGCATGCACACACATGAGCACGCACACACACACACACACACACACACACACACACACACACTTGTTGAATGCACTACCATAACTAAATCTTAATTACAGCCCTACCGTTTCTTAATTGCATACATTTAGACAAGTTACTTAATATTTCTGGAGCCTATTTCTCAGCATATACCGAAGATGAAAATGGTTGTGAGCTGCTTCCCTGGCCGTGCCGAATTCAAGGATGGGTAACAGCTGAAAATGTATCAACCAACCAAAATAACAACAGTTATCGTTTCTCTGGTCCTGTATCTCTCTTCTGCTGTGTTTGTGAAATGCATCTCTTTGGTCTCTTCCCAAACGTCTCTGAGAATGGGTTCTAGCAACCTGGAAAACAGCGGTTTGTGTTCTCTTCCATCTCTCTGTGCCTGTCTCTTTCTCTGGTGTTTTTATATTGTTTTCTTGAAACTGAATGCTGCAGCTGAGTGACATAGAACATTTGCTTATCCTGTGTGAGGTCCTGGGTTTGAGCCTTGGCACCTTAAAAGCTTTATAAATTCCTGCATAACTACACTCATCCAAGTAGCTGTCAGACTCTAGCAGCTGGGATCTGCCATTCCCCTGTTTTTTGGCTTTGGCACCCTGGGGTGAAGTCTGCTGCCCAATGGTCAAGGACTAAGCTGAGACTGCTTTGTGCTTTGGGAATCACTGAGTGCTTTCTATTTTCATGGACCCTCCCGGGCTCCCCAGGCTACACTCAGCCACATAAGCTACCCCCACAAGGGTGTCTCAGGTCATATTACTTTCTTCACTAGCTTTTAAATTGCTTTGTTTATGTCTGTATACGCTCTTTTGTTTAATCTCCCCAAACTAAAGTAGAAATCTACGAGAACACCGTAGTGATATGCAGCTCCCAGTATCCATCACAGCCTTGTCACTTTTACACATCACAAGTTTGCCCCATTGTTCTTAGAATGAGTTCTTTCCTGGGTATCTTTGATTCTTCAAGCAAAGAGATTCTCCCCAAGTCTTCTAGATCTTTCAGAATCCTGAGATAAATCAAGACTGGGCAGGCAAGCCAAGATTGCCTGAATCCCATGTCTACTCTTTTGTGCTTTGCCAAAAATGCCAGAATTGTTGATGGTGTCCAGTAAGTGTTTGTTCCTTTCACACTGTTGGGCTACTTCTGCCGTTACCCAAACTGGTCGATACATCATCTATTCTCCTCCAAGGAGTGCCCTGGTTACATACACCCTTGCATTCTGCAGCCTTGGGGCAGTTTACATGCTGGACTACCTTGATAAGTAGGGCAATGTCAACATTTTCAGTTAATAGACAGTCTTGGATACAGGACCTGGGGAACTAGAATTTTTCACAAAAGGAAGCTGATATAGGCCACCAAGGGGTGATATCACAAAAGAAACATATTTACACATCATTTCTCCAATTATTCTTGATATTTACTATTCACTGGGAAGCTGGCAGTTCCAGCTGTCCCTAGAGCTACTGTATGAGCCCCATGGGTGTCCTGATAGGAAGGTAATGTTATACCTCAAAATGTACGTGGAGAAGAGGGAAGGAAGCATAAAAGAGAAAAATAGACAAAACACAGCAACACATGCCTCCTGAATGAATTATAGCAGAACAGAATAGAAACATGGGAAACAAAAGGAACTCAAGTGACTAAGAATGAGAAAATGAGGAGCTGGACCAGGAAGGTCGTTCTGTAACTGCTTTGATAATGGCAAGTGTGAGATTTGGTAGAAGAAAACTCCGGAGAACCTTGGGATGGGTTATATATGGAACATGATGGAGAAAGAGAGACAGAGACAGCGGTGATGTTCTAAACTTGAGATACAGGGTCCTGATCTCTGATCTCCAGTTTAAAGCACCGGAATTAGGGTTAGAAGGTATAAGCAGAGGCTTTTCTCCTGCCAGCCTGTTCTCGCATACCCATCAGCTGCTTTCCAAATTACCACACAGAGGCTTATATTAATTAGGTATGCTTGGACGATGGCTCTTATGTTTAAATTAACCCATTTCTATTCATCTCCTGTGGCCTGTGGCTTACCAGCCCTTTAGCAGCTTGCTTCTGGGGCGGCTGGCTCACATCCTCCACCCCTCAACTCCGCCCTTCTTCATCTCAGTTCCCTAGCTTGATTGTACTGCCTAACCTTATCCTGCCTTGCCATAGGCCAAAGCAGCTTTGTTATCAACCAATGAGAGCAACACACATTCACAGCATACAGAAGGATCATCCCACAGCAAGAAAGCCTGTCCTCGTCACTTTAGGTCATTTGTCCTCTGATACAGTCTCCTCTTTTGTAAAGTACCTCTACTTAACTCCTTAGTGTGCTAATCAAGCACACATAAGATGCTGGGGGGAAGTGCAAGGGGGGGGGGGCAGGGGGAGAACAGTGCATCTCATCAGGGCCATCATTGTCAGTAAGGAATCTGGGGATGGAATACAATTTGCACAGGAATCCAGGAAAATCAACGGTAAATACACCAAGCTGGCCTGCCAGCGTGTGGAGATAACAGAGATGTTGGGGAAGGAAACAAGGACTGGAGGAGTCAGAACCATGATATATATAAAGAAAACTTTTTGTCGGGCAGTGGTGGCGCACGCCTTTAATCCCAGCACTCGGGAGGCAGAAGCAGGAGGATCTCTGTGAGTTCGAGGCCAGCCTGGTCTACAGAGTGAGTTCCAGGGCAGCCGGGGCTACACAGAAAAACCCTGTCTCAAAAAACAAGAATAAAAAGGGAAACTAAGAAGCAATGAGGATGCACAAGACCCATGCAAACTCAAGCCAGACCAAATTCCAGCATGGAGAGGGGAGGTTGTTATCTACTAAGCGGCACAACGTTATTCATTAAGCGGCGCTGTTTACCGTGGAGAAAAGCCACGAGGTACAACAAAGCCCACTGTAAGAGTGTATTAATGGGTGGAAATAGAAGGGGGTGCTTAGGCTTATGGAAAGATTGTGCAGGAAGAGGAGGAGGGATATGCAGAACCCCCTTTTATAGATTCCTCCACACATGCGCGTATGGGCTTACATAGCTACGCCGTGTGTACACATAGCTTATGTGATCACGCTGCGCTCAAGTTATGTGATCATGCAATACACGGGTTATGTAGGACGTGAGGCCCTGGGATGACTAAGCATCTTACCATTGCCAGCTCCTGTGCGGTCATGGGGGCGTGGCTAGGAATTCTAACAGAGGTGGGCATGAAGTCCCACCCTTCGCTGAGGAGCTATTGGCAACTGAGAGCTGCTGGAAGAGGGAGGTCAGTTTTCTCTAAGGTTGCAGCTCCTGGTAAGTGGGCCACACTCCGGCGTAAGGCCGTGTATCTAATAATATTTGGGCAGCACAAGTTGGACTTGATTTTTTTTTTCTTTTTCTTTTTTTTTCTTTCTTTTTTTTTTTTTTTTGGTTTTTCGAGACAGGGTTTCTCTGTGTAGTTTTTGGTGCCTGTCCTGGATCTAGCTCTGTAGACCAGGCTGGCCTCGAACTCACAGAGAGCCGCCTGCCTCTGCCTCCTGAGTGCTGGGATTAAAGGGGTGCGCCACTACCGCCCAGCTTGATTATTGTTATAAGGAAACACAGTGGAGTGGGTAGGGAAGGGGGTCTATTTGGGAAGATTGGGGAAGGGGGTTGAAAATGATTGAAGCACATTGCACACAATTTTCTTTTTTTTTTTTTTTTTGTTGTTGGTTTTTCAAGACAGGGTTTCTCTGTGTAGCTTTGCGCCTTTCCTGGAGCTCACTTGGTAGCCCAGGCTGGCCTCGAACTCACAGAGATCCGCCTGGCTCTGCCTCCCGAGTGCTGGGCTTAAAGGCGTGCGCCACCAACGCCCGGCTCACAATTCTTAAGGAACCAATAAAAAGATAGTTGTATAAAGTAAGCAGGCAATGCTGAGAAAAAGATATTTGCCCATTAGACATCCTACAAAGAAACCAGTGATAAGGGATGCGTGTATACCGACGAATGGAAATCAGTGAACTAGAGTGAGTGTCACATAAAAAACTACCCATTAGCTAAACATCATGACACACGTTTGTAATCTGAGCATTCAGGAAGCTGAAGCAGGAGGATCATGAATTGGAAGATAACATGAGCTACAGAGCAAGTTCAAAGCCGGATTGGGTAGCAGGGAGCGACTAGCGATGTAACTCAGTGGTAGAGCACTTGCCCGGGGGCATAAGGTTAGGGACCTGAAGCAAGGCGTGGTAACAAAACAAACTTTACTTATTTTTCCTGAGAAGAAAAACTCCTTGTAAAATAAATGATTTTATATGTGCAATAAAGAGAACTTGTTTAGAGGAATCTTGAGATGTGTGTTCAGATGAAGCAAAGTCCTTGATATAATGTGAATGATTGCTCCAGATTATTAAACAAATGCACAAATCAGTTGCACAATTTATCACTTTTTAAGATCTCTATTGCCATCTAGTAGGACGCTTTGCATCAAAATAAGGGGGTATGTCAAACCTGAGGTTCAACTCCAGATAACATTTTTTTGTTTGTTTGTTTTTTCAAGACAGGGTTTCTCTGTTTAGTCCTTGCTGTCCTGGATCTCGATTTGTAGACCAGGCTGGCCTCCAACTCCGAAATCTGCCTGCCTCTGCCTCTGAGTGCTGGGATTAAAGGCATGCGCCACCACTGCCCAGTCCAGATAACATTTTTTTTTTTATCATCTCTCTCTCAAGTATATCTTTTTGAATGTGTTCACTGGAGATGTTATACCATATTTCTTTTCAAACATAACCAAATGTAGAGGGACTTAGGAGCGTGCCCGGAGCTGGACCATCATGTGCAGACAGGTGAGCAATGCTAAGTTGCCAACCAAAGTTTAAGAAACGTGGGAAAAAATGATGAAGCAGGAGAAAGCTATCAATAGAAAAAGAAAAACAGAGTGCAAAAAAGATGCAATTTGGTTGCCGGGCGGTGGTGGCGCACGCCTTTAATCCCAGCACTCAGGAGGCAGAGGCAGGCGGATCTCTGTGAGTTCGAGGCCAGCCTGGTCTACAGAGTGAGTTTCAGGACAGGCTCCAAAAGCTACACAGAGAAACCCTGTCTCGAAAAAGGGGGGGGGGGGGAAGATGCGTTTTGGTGCCAAGGAGACAGCCTTCCAATTTCAGCTTCAGTGTATGGCCATACTTATCATGATGCACATCTTCCCCAGAGGTATAGTATCCAGCAGTGGCTACCACTTACTAAGCACTTTCTGTGATCCATGTTTTCTACTACCTACACTCTTTCTTTTTTTTATTCGCGTCGTGTCTGGGAAACCAGCGTTATTGGCTGATGAGAATCTAAGACCTAACGAGGTGGGAGCTGGCTCCAGGTCACAAGCAACCCATGTTCTGAACACTATTGTTCTGTCTTTCCTTCCCCAATAATTAGAATATACAGTCTAAGCAACTGTGCCCAGGGGCCAGAAGATACACCTTGCTTCTGCCCAACAGTTTGAAATATCGAAATGAATCTTATTGGTTTGTACCAGAGTGGGGTGGGGGTATCACGTATCAGATTAAAATTTGACTTGTATAATTGTTTAATGGGTTTAGCGGACTTGCCTGCCCAGGGCTCCTTCCCTCCTAGGAAGGAAAGGACAAGAAGAATAAAGGAACTGTGGGATATGGACATAGAAGAAAGGATCAGAAAGGTGCTTTTCGAAGGGAGTTTACTTTAAAAGTAGGTTAAGAAGAAGGCCAGCCAGAGAGGACAGTTGCAAGAGATGCTGATGGGTGGAGGGTCCAGAGCATCAACTTGGAATTTCCAAAGGCTGAATGGAATGTGACCCATCCTGAATCTGGAGGGTGAGGTCCCAAGTATGTTGGAGAAATCAGACTGAGCTTCTCTTTGAGTCAGGTGAGCAACAGGGTGTCTAGGCTAGCTGATAACTAAAACAAACGAATAGACAATTGACTAAAACAAGATAAATAAAGAAGAGAAGACCAGCCCTGGAACCATGCCGCTCCCATTTGCTGTGGGTAGTCCATAAGCTAATGTCCCCACACACTACAGTAAATGGTGTCGCATGCTTCCTCCTGCAACTAAATACAACTAAATGTAAACTAAAATACAAGAAAACCAAGTAGTGGGGCCCGTAGAGAGTCGTGGATCTGAATCTCAAAAACACAACCAACAGTTTGTTTGTTTGTTTGTTTGTTTGTTTAGAAAGGTTTTATTTATTTATTTATTTATTTTTATAAACTTAACTCCCTAACATTATATCAGCTATCACCTCAGGGAAATGCTTTCAATCAAATAAGTTTAAATGGTGATAAAACATTTTTTAAAATAAGATTACTTCCTAGGGTAGGCTGCTGTCTTAATTATAGCCATGCATACATGTATGCTGAAGGAAAATTGTATTTTTTTTTTTAATTTTGGTTTTTTGGGGTTTTTTATTCAGTGAGTTTACACTGAATGATCTCTCCGATCATTCAGTGGTTTCTCTGTGTAGTTTTGGTGCCTGTCCTGGATCTTGCTCTGTAGACCAGGCTGGCCTCAAACTCACAGAGATCTACCTGCCTCTGCCTCCCAAGTGCTGGGATTAAAGGCATGAGCTACCACTGACCGCCCCCCCCCTTTTTTTTTTTAACTGAGAACATGTCCCTCTTCTTGGGAATTTTTCTCTTCTGGAGCTTATTCTCTGCATATGGCCAGTTTTACTTTCCTTATTTCACACTGTGAAGACAAAAAGCCTCATTATTTTTCAAATATATATTCTAGTAGTAAATGTGTTTTTTCCAAGTGCCCATTCCCCTGATCCTGAGTCTTATTTTTGCCAAGGTCCAAGGTTTTCCTGACTGAAAAAAAAAAAAAATCACTGGTCATAGTTACAGAGAACTCCAGCTCCTGAACGGTAGAAGCTCCATAACTCTTCAACAAGGAAGACCTGTCTGGATACTGTTTGGGATTCCCTACACACACACACACACACACACACACACACACACACACACACACACA
>CABHPP010145816.1:7702-26979 GCA_902168425.1 Peromyscus attwateri | reverse complement strand
AAAAAGACCTTAAAAAAAGAAGAAGAAAAGGTTTAGATAGCTCCCTAGTTCATCACTCCACCCAAACCTCTCCTCTGACTTTCAGACTTCTACAGTTGAACCTAACAAAGGCGAAATGAAATTCTTTAGTTCCACTTGACCCTGGCCCTTGTCTGAGCGTCACATCCACTGAATACATTGACATTCTGGGTCCCGGCTTTTCCTCGACCCCCCCCCCAACTGTAACTATTATCTAAATTATTCTATTACTAATAACAATCTCAGAAGTCAGATAGTATGGTACAAACCTGGTAGACGCAAAAAGCAACAAACAGCCAAGCCGACCCTCCTCTCTGCTTTTCCTAGATCCAAAAGGCTGCTGAAACTCCTAAACCCTACCTCCTTCCTCCCTGCATCCCTCCCTCCCCATCTGAGTCCGTCAAAAAACTCCATGGTTTATTCTGGTCAGCTGAGCGTGGACTCCATCCTCTGAAACAAGGTTCAGTTTATTGACAGTTTCGGGGGACAGAGCGAACAAATCTCCAGCAATATCCAACGTCAGATCCGAATATGTTCTTTCCATTGCCCCGGCTAACCTTTCTTAAGTTCTTCTAGCCGCACCTTGGAATAGATCTAACCTCTCCCTGAAACTCCATAGGCCATCTCCTCCTCTCCTTTCTGGTCACCGCCTTCTTCCCTGCCCCCAACTCCTCCTGGTTTTGACCAGGTTTTCACGGCCCTGTTTGATTACGGTCCGTCTTTATTTTTATCCAGTTTTATAACCCCCTGGCCTTATCCCCTATTGGGGGGGATGTGTCTCTTCAGTTCTGTTTCAGCTTCCATCTTCCCAAGCCCCTCACCCGAGGACCCTGGCTAACAGATTTCTGAGTCACTTATGCTTTAGTAGAATTTAGTTTTGCCCAGAACTGCGGAAGGCAAATCAGTGAGCCAATTAAATCAGTATTTTAAGAGAAAGTCTCTCTCTCTCTCTCTCTCTCTCTCTCTCTCTCTCTCTCTCTCTCTCTCTCTCTGTGTGTGTGTGTGTGTGTGTGTGTGTGTGTGTGTGTGTGTGTATGTGTGTGTGTGTGTGTGTGCGCATATAAATCTAAGGGTACAGATTTTGTACGGAGGAAAAAACGACCTTTTATGCGGAGACAGGTTGGAAGAATTCAGCATCCCGAAGGTACAGAGACAGCCGGGGAGCTGGGCTCTCTGCAGCGGCTTCTCCTGCTCCTCTCTTGCTTCGCAGCTGCCTCGCTCGCCCTCTCCCTCTCCCTTCCCACTCACAGTGGCACCACCATCTGCAGCAGACAGTTGGGTTATCAGCCAACAGCGCGTTTCCATGAAGTAGTGCAGCCCATAAAAAGCAGAATGATAAAAGATTCAAACTCAAGCAGTTTTTTTTCTCCCCCCCATCCCCCCGCGAGCGATCTACTTTGGGGTTCATAGCTGAACCTCAGAAATCTTCAGGAAGCTGAGAGGCAGGATATGGAAAGGACAGTCTGCAGGGAGGAGACTTGAGAATAGGGACAGATGCTTAAGATATATTTGTTGGAGCAGGTTAAAAGCAATATAATGTCCTAACTTCTTCGAAGCAAAAATAAGATATAAAATTAGGAAGCAGGCTTCATGGAGAATGACAGCTAAAACCTCATTTCAAATGTCACTTCCAGACAGAAATCCTTGCCTGACTATACATTGTCTATGGAATAGCTGGGCCCTGTTTTGTTTATGTTGAGGTCCCTACCACTTGGTACGGTGCATAGCACTTAGGAGATGCTCATTACATCTTGGTTATAGAAATGTGATCACACTGGCGTCTCAGTGCCCTAACTTCGCCCTGCATTTGACATTTCAGGATCGTTCCCTTATGAACCAACTAGTTTTGTCTTCAGGACACTATTTGGCCACTCAGAATAATGCAGAGAGTCTGGCAAGACTGGGGCCTCAAATAAGATACATGGAATGTTAGCCCTGTAGAGAACTTATCATTAGTTGTATTCCTGTCTCCCGCATGCCCACACTTCTGAAGGAAGACTGATAGAGAAGACCCTCTTTTTTTTTTCAACCTATGGGGTCTAGGGAGGCAGAGCAATTCACCCAGGTTCTCTCTGTTTTGCAATGGTAGAGCGAGAAGTCTTCAGGAATTTTAGAAAGATGCTGAGTGAGCCAGAGTTCAATCAGGGCTCTGCCATGTACACATCACTTGGACAATGTATGAGGTCTCTGCAAACCTCATCTTCCTCTGTAACAATGAATAATGATGCCTTCCTTACAGGGTTACTCTATTCTAGGACTGAAGGGCAATAGTTTGGCACAGAAAAAAAAAATATATATATATATATATATATTTACAGTAGATAAACATAATATTTCCTATCCCCCTGCATGGACACAGCAGAAATAATTACATGACAATAATAAAACTTCCTATTGGTTTTTTTTCTTTCTTAATTTTTACAGAGATTTTTTAAATTTATTTTTATGAGTATGGGTGTTCTGTCTGCATGTATGTCTCTGCATCACATGATGCAGTATGCCTGGGGGCCAGAAGAGGGTATCAGAACTCCTGAAACTGGAGTTAACAAATGGTTGTTGGCCGCCATGTGGTGCTGGGAATAGAACCAGGGTCCTCTATAACAATAGGCAGTGCTCTTAACTGCTGAGCCTTTTCTCCAGCCCCTGGTTACTTTTATTAAAGTTAATTTGAAAGTAAAAATAGTATGCATAACAAATCAATATTTACAGTAATTTTAGTATAAAAGGTATTTCAACAGTGTTAATTCTTATGTCTGGCACATATATTATATAAACATATATGATACACACACACACACACACACACACACAAACACACACACACACCCCTCTCCTTCCTCATTAACCAGCCTGAGTGTCACTCAGCCTGCAGAGAGGAGCAGCCAGGGACTCAGGAAGCCAGGACAAGGAGGCTCCTGAATCAGATGGATTCTGAGACACTTTTCCCCTTCCCTCAGGCTGAGATATTCTGCCATCTGTTTTGATTAAACCTTTCAAAATTCAACTTGTGTTTTTCCTTCCATTCCTCTGAAATCTCCTTTAATCGAGAGTCTTTAGGCTTTCTTTTTTTCCCCTTTACCACCATCTGGTGCTTCTATTAAAAAAAAAGAAGAAGAAGAAAAAGAAGAAGAAGGAGAAAAAGAAAACACATACAACAAACACTCTGAGCTCCTTGGAAGAAAGGTATAATGATGAGGCTAATTTATTCCCATAGTGAGGCCCATTACTATTTCCATGGTAACAGACTGTGATGTTCTGAACATGGGACTCTGTGATCATCACAAGAACAGAATGGCAAAGGGCCCTGTTCAGACTCTTTGTCCTTATGGATTCTTGGGGTCCTCGCCCTTGGTGGCTACCAAGTGCCCACAGAATTGAGTCCAAAGGACTTAGCACAGCATTCAAGATCCTTCTCAGTCTGGTCCAGCAACCCCAGCGAGACTTGTGGTCTCCAGTCCCAGGGCCTATGGGTCTCTGGTTCTTTTCCTCCTTCTATCACCTTGGACTAATTTATCATAAGCCTTCATCCTCTGAGCTTTTGCCTCTACTATTTCTTTTCATTAAAACACCCTCCTCCCTAGAGTACTCCTCTCTCCTCCTTTCCTTAACCTAATGCAATCCTCTTTGTTCTAAAGAGTTAGCTGAAATGTTATTTTCTCTACAGACTCTTCCACGGATCACCAGGCAATAACTGAACTTTTTTCTGTCCCGTCCCTTCCCCCCCAGCATTTTGCTCAAACAGATGTAATGACAACCAAGATTTTGAACTGTTGCTGCCTAGAATTGAATTGGATTCATTGCTCCAACATGCCTGTTTCATTTTTGCAGACCACCTCAGTTATTTCCTATGATTTCTCAATGAGTCTGGGGCCAAAGTGGCATCTTAGTCCCTTTTTTTTTTTACTGTCAGGAATCCTAAAGTTTGTAAATGATTTGGGTGGCAGAGCCAGTACTGCCTCTGTGGGATGGGAAGAAGGTAGACTTTAGAGTTAGGCCTATTTGAGTCCCAGTGATGGGAGCTCTCTAGCCTTTCCTCTCTTCACCTGGGAAATGAGAAGAGATCAAACGAGATTCTGTTTGCTAAGGTGTTTGGTGTGTGTCAGATACCCAAGTCTTCTTGTCCTTCCCATTTGAACTGGGTCTAGCAACATCTGGGACCAAAATTTTTCCTTCTGTTTTTGGTTGGGAGCCTAGCCTTTAACGGCTGAGCCATCTCTCCAGCCTTCCTTCTGTTTTTGTTGCTCCAATTTTTTATGTGATGCTGAAGTTCAGATAGTCAAGCAAATAAGGGTTTTCAGTCTCTACCAGAGAAAAATTCCACCTCCATTCCCCTGTCTGCAATCTAGTTTCATAAAAGAAGCTACCAGACAGAGCTGTTGTAAAAATTAAATGAAGCAGTGTATGAATGCACGGAGCTCTTTAGCCACAGTGTTGGGGACACTGTAAGTACTCAGGATGCTGCAATTACATTATCATCGCCATCATTATCGTTATTATTATCATTATTCTTGCGTGACAGAACAATAGGCCCTGTGAGAATTGCAAAAATTAGCGAGATGGCCTCGTGACACTGTCGTCGCAATTTTCTTCCTAGTGACCACCATTGCCTGTAGTCATTTCCTTCTACGTGATTGTAGGCTTGAGGTGGGCATCTGGGTCTTATCTGTATAGGCTTCCTAGTGAGTCAGCCAGAACAAAACGTTGCCGAAGATGGGTTTTCAGCAGAAGGTGGTCAAAAGAATGCTGAGTGGTTTTGTTTTTTTTTTTCCCTCTCTCCATAAAAAAAGGAACTCATACTAAAATAGAACTCAAAGGCCTTAGGCACTCTCATCACCAAGACATTAATCTTCAGTGGTAGGGTGTTGGCTGGGAGAGGCAGTTTTGTGAAGGTTGTATGTACTGGAGTGAGCTTGTTTGCGGTACTGAGGATTGAACCTGGGACTCAGTCTGTGCTAGCTAAGCACTCTACCACTGAGCTATATATATCCCTACCCTTGAACAGACCCTTTGAACGCTTAGGTATTTCTGCTGCTATTGTTCCTCTTCCTCCTTTGATATTTTTTCCTCTGGGGACATGATTTCACCCTGTAATCATGACTGGCCTGGAACTCAGAGAGATCCTCCTGCCTCAGCCACATGAGTGCTGGGATTAAAGATGTGTGCCACTAGGCCTGACCTCCTTTGGCATTTTATTTTATTTTACTTTGCCTTACTTTATTTTATTTTATAGGGTTTTCATGTAGCCCAGGACAACCTCAAATTCACTATATAGCTGGGCCTGGCTTTGAATTCCAGCTTTTTCTGCTTATCCTCCCAAATGCTGGAATTGCCAGTGTGAGCTGTCATAACCTCTCTTCATTGGATATAAAACCTTCCCAGATTAAGAAACAGACTCTCTTGATTGCTGGAAGATGGTGGGTGGGGTCTAAAGAAAGTGTGCCTGGAAAACATGTCAACCAGGCGCCCAGAGAAACCCCTGCTGGATGGTCTAGTGGGATTGTCCTTCATATTTACCCAGCTATTTTTTTTATTAATTACCAATTTGATATCAGGTCCACTGTTGAGCTAAACAGCACAATGGTGCCCTATTATTAGTAATAAGTATGTCCCAAAACCTCCACTGGATATCTGAAACCCCAGATAGTAATCTCTCTCTCTCCCTCTCTCTCTCTCTCTCTCTCTCTCTCTCTCTCTCTCTCTCTCTCTCGTACAATAAGGTTAAGAACATTGACCCTTTCCTTTTTTTTTTTTTTTTCAGAGCTGAGGACCGAACCCAGGGCCTTGTGCTTGCTAGGCAAGCACTCTACCACTGAGCTAAATCCCCAACCCTTGACCCTTTCCTTAAAGGAAGCACTTTACAACTTCTCCTGGCCTACTCAAATGCTAGCATCTCCAGTTTGCTCTTCATTCATTATTAAGTTAAATGAGGGTTTCGTGAATATAAGCAATGTCTTGATACTGCCACGGTCAATCTGATCACAGGAATCGCTGAGCTATTGATCAGTCAACAGGCAGGTAACATATACAGTGTGGATACAACTTGACAAAGGACTATTCACATCCACATGCAACAGAATGGCACAGTACTAATTTCACCGTGCGACCCAGAACGGCATGCAACTTAAAACTTATGAATTTATTTCTGGAATTTTCTACTTAATATTTTTGGTCTGGGGTTGACCTTAGGTACCTGAAACCATAGACAGTAGAGCTGCCGATAAAGAGGGACTACTGTATGATGAAATCTGGTTTAGCAGCCTGCCCTACTCCACCTACCCACCCCAGCTGCCTAAACCACCACTGACTATGGAGGGCATTCTTCCCTCCGCATAAAGGAAGGCTGCTTCAGCATCCTTACCGTGATAGCGCTCACTCAAGGGACAGAGGAAGGGTTTAAGTTTAAGTTCAAGTTACTGGGATGTTAGACACCCCCCCACCCCATGCTCTTTCCACAATGCATCCTAGAGCTCCCAAGATCCCCTGAAGACATCCCAAAGTGCGTTGGGGGTGATTACACACAACAGCGTCAAGTTCTGGTCCCTCATTTTCTTGATTTTCATGTTAAAGTTAGAACTGGCGCTAACTTTCTCTGGATTTTCCTCTGGCCCTCAATTAGACCGTGGCCTCCGGACTGGGCCTCTTTAGGAACAGGTTTTGACCACAACACTCATGGTCCCAGGGGCCCCAAGGAGGGGGTTTGTGGTGAGTTAACGCCTTCCCTTTTAAAATTCCCCCACTCCTTTCCTTTCTTTCCCGCTGCTGGGGTAGGGTGGGGGACATTTGTTCTGACTTACTACACACTCTGAGCTCCTCTGACTCACCTCAGTGCTGGTGTCCTTCCAACCCCAATCAGCATACTGTGGGTGCCCTTCCCCAGCTGCCCAGACCCGTTCAGATGTACTTGGTTCAGCCCCAAAACAACACCAAGATTCATTAGTAAATTGGACACACACACAAGAATCAAAGACTCCCCAGCAACCCAACAGGGCTTAGGCAAGTTTTGGAGTGTTGAGGCCAAGATTAATGTGCAAACACCATTAGAATTAATGAACTACTTTGCATTCAGGCATTCAGTTCACATTTACATCGGTTGTACCGATTGTTAAAGTCTGTTTCTTAAATTAAGAAGCTTACTGGGGAGTTAAATGATGGGTGTAAGTTTTAAACTTAGCCATGAGTTAAAAGAAACGAGTTTACTTTCACCAACATTTTATGTAACTGTATACAATATCCATCTCTGCTTTGGGATTTTTTAAATTTTGCATTTATCAAAAATTAAAAAACAGGCAATGAATTTAGCTACTTGGAGAAATAATTCTTGTGGCTGTTCTCCTAATAAATTCTAGGCGTTCCTTCAAAGACGGTAAGTGGCCCAAGTTCATTTAACTGCTCCCGACTCCCATTTTAAGTGCCATACAATGTAACAATCCCATTTTAAGGAAGCATTTTGGCGTCTGGTAGAATGTCACTTCTCACTGTCGGCTCATGAGCCTTCCTCCACTGTTTATTGTGAGTGGAGCCTGCCCCATCCTCCTTCTGGCCAGCTGGATCACACTCTGAGACACCTTCAATATCTGGTCCTTACAATTTTCTATGAGGTGTTATTTTTTTATTTGTTTATTTATTATTTATTTATTTTGTATGTGTTTGCGTGGCATTTCATTTGTTTTGTGTTTGTTTGAAGAAGGGTTTCCGATGTGTAACCTAGTCTAGCATCAAACTCACAGCAATCCTCCTGCCTTACCCTCTCAAGGGCTGGGGTGACAGACGTGAGTCATTCACCTCTGGCCTGAGGTGGTTTTAAGGAAAATGGCCTAATCCTAGAGTGAATTTTCTGCCCAGTACCATGGACAACATGGGAACATGAGTTTTCTCTCTGTTTTTGTTTATTGTGCATGTGTGGGGGATGTACGAATGTGTGTGTTTGTACCCGATAAGTGGATATCCACTGTCTTCCTCCATAACTGTCCAGAGTTTTTGCTTTGTTTTGAGACAGGGTCTCTCGCTGAGCCTGGAGCTGGCAGTCTCAGCTAGACTCCCATGCTCAGCAAGCTCCCACACTCACAGCCTCCTGCCTCTGTTCTCAACACCAGCACTACAACTGAGTTTGCCAGGATTTTTCTGTGGAGCATAGTAGGGACCCAACTCAGCTCCTCACGCTTGAGCAGAAAGCGTTGAATCCACTGAGCATCTCCCTCAGCTCCCTGCCCCTCCACCTCCTTGTTTAGACAGGCTTTCTCTGTGTAGCCCTGGCTATCCTGGAACTCACTTTGTAGAGCAGGCTGGCCTAGAACTCAGAGATCTGCCTGCCTCTGCTTCCGGGCACCACCACTGCCCAGCCCCTGTCTCCGTTTTTAAGAACACATGTCTGTGTGTTGTGATGAATCGGGACCGAGAATCTTTAGATTTCATGTACTGAAACGTCTTGTTTTGTACTTGACCGGATAGTCGACGCTTTGCTTGCTATAGCTACAAAGATGCTTATTTACAAAGACGGAGCTATGCCGAGCAGCCAGGATTCTTGTTACCTCCCTTGGCCACAACTTTTAAATGTTTCCTAGTAATTTGTGTTCTACAGGGAATGAAGCGGAGCCATAGTTCTGCAGAAACTTGATAGTGTCCTCCCTGGGGAGCTTCTTGTTGCTCAGCTTCCTGCGAACTGGCCACCCCAATCTTCCCTCTCGGTGTGGGCCCTCAGCGTGTGTGTGTTTCCAGTGTATTTAGAACCAGAGGGTTTGGCAGGACAAAGGCTGTTTAAAGGATTTAAAGAGAAAAGGAGCCTCCTACACTGAACTCAGTCCCTGCCGAAATTATTGCGGTCCCTGCCGCGGCCGCCCCATGTGTTCTGGCTTTGAGCGGGACTGTTCTCCGTAGTTTTTGCTCTGAGAGGTAAAGCGCCATTGCCCACTGCAAGTCTTAATGAAAAGCAGCTCATAAGCAAGTGACGTAACCTAATTGTAATCCAGGGATCAGCTTGGTTATATTATTTAAAGAAATAGCATCCATTTTCTGTGACCTGATTTAGAAAAGAAACCCAGGGAAGGAAGAAAAAAAAAAAAAAAAAAAACAGTTCAGCACTTGGCTTCCTGTACTTGCTCTGATGAGAACACTGTTAATAATTCAGAAACAATGACTTTCAAGAACGTTAAACTCGACTTAGCTCAGGATTCTAGCTCAAAGCAACAAAAGCTGCTTAGAAAAAAAGATGAGTGGTCTCATTTTTGCAGAAAATGTAGTCCTTTGGAAAGCTGATTTTCCTAAGTAGTTCAAACACATTTGGAGCACTGAGTAGGTACAGGGGAATGGCTCAATGCTGTGCACTGTGGGAGCCTAAAACCCCACTAAAGTCAATAAAGTATCAGTCCATCCTTAGAAACAACAGCATTGGGCAATACAAAGTAGTAAGAGTGGGTAGAGGGAGGCAGAGGCAGGCAGATCTCTGTGAGTTCAAGACCAGTCTGGCCTATATAGTGAGTTCCAGGACAGCCTGGGCTACATAGAAAGACCCTGTCTCCAAAAAGAAAAAAAAGTAGGTACAGGAAACAGGAAGACGCCATTGCAACTCTCCAGAGCAGCTTTGCAACTATTCTATAAATCTACACCTATTCTAAAATTAAAAGTTCATTTTTAAAATCTGGTTAGGGAAGCGGTTGGGTATACAAATAGAAACACACCCATCCTTGTTGCCTGCTTGGTAGAAAGCAAGACCAGGTCTGTATAATAGGCAGCTTCACAAGCGGCATGGTTGCTCCGTGAGCTTCGGAAGGACAAAAGTGGACTCATCCGAGTCCTGATTGCTATTAATAGTGTGTTGTGAATCAACGGGGTGGAGTGGTCATTTGATTCTTCCATAAAACCTCATCTACTTGAGTCATGCTTATAACAATATGATAAACCATTCATAGACTGGACATCTCAAGAGCTAAAAGTTCTCCATAACCTGCGTTGGCCCATTTGGGTCTCCCTATGCCACTCACCAATCAGCATCAATGACAACCACCCTTAAATTTTGATTTTTCTCATACCCTTGTTCTTCATCTGGTTCTATTAGTCAGGGGCCAAACAATATGGTGGCTTTGCTTCTGAACAATAGTACGGTAGTACTATTTGACTGGTTCCTTTGGTTTAAGAGTTATGTTGCAATTCATCAGTCATGTGATTACAGTGAATTCATTTTCTCCATTATTTGATACTCTGTAGCAAGAACACGTCATAGTTTGCTTAATAATTTTCATCACTGTTTAAATAAGTATTAATTTATTGTGTATGAGTGTCTTGCCTGCATGTATGTCTGTGTACAACATGCATGCCAGGTGCCCATGAAGGCCGGAAGGAACTGGAAGCCTCCAGCTGGTAGGTAGTTATGAGCCACTATGTGGATTCTGGGAACTGAACTGGGGTCCTCTGCAAGAGCAACAAGTGCTCTTAACTGCTGAGCCATCTCTCCCACCCTACAATGTATTTTAAAAGTGTCTTAACATAAACTTCTTTGTTCTGTATCTAGAAATCTTCATGAAACTGTTGCCAGGTAAGAACATGGTAGTTGGGATGATGAATCCATGTTCTTATGCCATAGTCACTCATTTTGGGCTCCAGAAAAATCTTTTAGTCCCTATGAGGTGAGAACTGTGTTTTGGTTTTACATTGCCACCATAATGCAGTAGGTGGACAGAAAGATTACCAACATCGCAGCTGAAATTTCTGTGTGTAGGATTATATAGTTTAGCATTTCTAGCAAGATATTTTTATCTTCATCTGACAGATGAAAGGAGAAAAGCTTATAGGCTAGGCCATTTGTTTGAGGTCGCAAAGCTAGCAAGTGGGGGTGGGGGTGGGGGTGGTGGTTGAGAATCCTCCCCAGGTGAATCTGAATCTAGAGCCCTTGATCTGGGAAGTTGAATGAACTAAAAGCTGTAACTCAAGCAACAGGTGCTGCAGTAGAAGTTTGTTCTGAATTCTAGAGAGCACAGGACGGTCTGAACATCTACCAGGAGAAAACTGGTAGCATCCTTGTGCCAGCTGCTACAACCAAGGATCACACTGGGTGGCTTTAAAACAACAGAAACTTAGTTCTCACGGTTCTGGAGGCTGTGAGGGAAATCCAAGGTGTGAAGAGAATCCATGCCCCCTCTCTCATAGGAAGCTGTCTTCTCACTGTAACTTCCCAAGGGAAGGGACAAGGGATCTCACGGTGGCCTTTTTTATAGGGCTACTGTTCTTGCCTTCAAGGGCTCTGGACTAACCTAATAACTCCACAAAGTCTAAGTCCAAATGCATTGAGTATTGGGCTGCAATATATGAATTTGAGGGATTCACAACCATTCCACCACACTCAGCAATATAAATATAAGAGCGGGGGATGTAGCTCAGGGGCAGACTGCTTACCTTGCCCATGCAAGGCTCTAGGTTGGAACCCAGCACTACAACAAATTAAGAGAGCCAGGCGGTGACGGCGCACGCCTTTAGTCCCAGCACTCAGGAGGCAGAGGCAGGCAGATCTCTGAGTTCAAGGCCAACCTGGTCTACAGAGTGACTTTTAGGACAGTCAGGGCTGCACAGAGAAACCTTATCTATTAAAAAAAAAAATTTCTGCCTCAGAGGCTGGATTTTATAAATACTGTTCTTTTTTATATTGGCTGTCTGTGTAGTTCAAGGCCAACGATTAAGTGGGAAGTAATACTGTCACCTCCATCACACAGTTGTGAGGATTAAAACTACACATACACACACACACACACACACACACACACACACACACACATGTATTTGTAGTTTTTCATTATAATAACTCAGAAGATGGTCTAGAAATAAAGGGTATCCTACGACTTTATATTGGAAGGAAGATAAAGAGCTAAACTGGAAGACTAGCCATGGACTAGATTGGTACTCACAGGCCTCTAGAAGAAGTTTAAATTTCACCCTAAATGAATAAAGGAGTCCTTTGGATGGTTTCAATCAGAAGCACCACTGTTTACACAAAATAAAATAGAAGTACATATAGACTTGGGCCAGCTAGCTAGCTCAACAGGTAAGGGTGGTCACCACCAAGCCCGGTCACCTGAGTTCTATCTCTAGACTCCATATGGTTGAACAGACCCCTGTGAGTTGTCTCATGACCTCGCACGCACGCACGCACGCACGCACCAGAAATATTGGCTTCCCAACGTGAGGCCATGCCTATCTGCTTCGACTCACATTCCCTCCCGTGCGGGACCTGTTTTTCCTTCTGCTTATCAAAATTCTACCCATAAAGAGACCGGCAAGCTTTGTGGCATGAGGATTCGTGTTGATTAAGAAAAGCGCGGAATTCGGGCACAACCGATATAAAAGATAGCCATGGCATCGTTGAGATAAACCTGGTTCACTGGCCAGGAGGCAGGCTTGGGAAGCAGTTAGCAGAGCACAAGTCCTGTGGGGTCAGGAGGAAAGGTCTAAGATGACAGGATGGAGGATATGAAGTGTACTCAGGGAAGGTGGCCAAGACAAACCTAAAGCTCCTGCAGTCGGCACACCTCGGGGACTCAGGCTTCTACACCTGATTTGTATGAATGGGAGCAGAGGGAAAGACGCCATCAGAAAGATCTGGAAAGACCTGGTGCTTTCCATCCAAACCTATGCTTTAACGGGTAGAGGAGCACAAGGGCTTCCCCGGCAGACCTTAGTGATTTGTATTATCATTGTTTACCGCAGTGGTTCTCAACCTTCCTGATGCTGCGACCCTCTCATGCCGTTCCTCATACCGTGGTGACCCCCAACCATAAAATTATTTCACTGCTACTTCATAACTGCGATTTTGCTATTGTTGCGAATCGTAATGTAAATATATGTGTTTTCCGATGGTCTTAGGTGACCCCTGTGGAAAGGTTGTTTGACCCCCAAAGGGGTCGCAACCCACAGTTGAGAACCACTGCTGACCTTCTCTCTTTCAGGTTTTTTTTTTTTTTTAATTTTTTTACTCGCTGAGTCTCCATAATCTCCCGCAATATTAAATACTTACACAGAGTGTTTTGGTTCTGACAACATGAGATACTGTGCTAAAGTGAATCAACATGGACCACAAATGCTAAATGAAATTTGATGACAGAGTCAAGATTAGAGAAGAAAAGAAAAGTGGGGGGAGAGGGGGAGGGAGATCCCAAATGCCAAAGGAAAAGAGTGAGCTCAAAGGAAGGCAGTGAACTCCAGTTGTGCGTAGTGACTTGGAAGAGAGGGGTGCGGGGTTTGTGTGTAAGAACCTAGGGCCCAAGGTTGTGGACTGAGCGTTCACACAGGGAAATAATATACACGCCCACAGACTTGGGAAAGGCAGCGTTACAGCTGGAATTCCTGAGTAAGTCCCCGCTTAACACTTGTTAAATCCATGACAAGGGAGCATAAAAATAAATGCCATCTCAGTGGCTCTAGACACAGCGAAGGGACTCTCTGCCTGATGAAAGACAGATGAGGTGTCCAATGGGAGTAGGGATGGCATTTCAGCCAAATAACCAAGTAGGGCACCCTTAACATCCATGAATCTCCAAATTAGTCGAGGACCTATACACAATTGCTTAAGCCCTGGTGAAAAAAATATGAAACATCAAAGGAGAGTTAGGCTCACAGTTCAGGGCACACGAGGAAGAAGGAAAAAAAAACAAAACCCTCTCCCCAGCACCCACAAGAAATCTCAGGGGACAGAAGAGGTTTAGAAATAAACCAGCATGAGAGACACTTCACATACACAGCAGCAGGGGACTTTGCGTCCTAAGAGCTAGCTACAACTGTATATGGAATAAGACTATGAAAAACAGGCCTAGTGTGATAGGCCCTTAACCCCAGCTACTGGGGAGGCTGAAGCAGGAGGATTGCAGGGTTGGTGGGGTATTTTTAAAGAAATTTTTTTTCTTTGAAAAAAACAAACGAACAACCACCCCACTCCCCCCCCCGCCCAAAAAGCAAAATTTTAAATGTATGTGTGTGCAGGTGCCTGCTAAGTCCCCAAGTGGGTGTCTGAGCCTCTGGAACTGCAGTTACAGGTGGTTGTGAGTCACCCTCTGTGGGTGCTGGCCACGGGACCCTGATCCTTCACAAGAACAGTAAGTGTTCTTCACTGTGGAGCCAATTTTCCAGCCCAGGTTGCAGGTTTAAGGCCAACAGGCAATTTACTGAGATTCTATCTGAAAATTAAAAGTAAGAAGAAGGGTGGAGTTTTAACTCAATGATAGGAAGCTTGTCTAGCGTGAATGAAACCTCAGCTGAAACCCCAGTACCGGAAGAGAAAAACTGAGACAGCTAAATACGTTACAAATGATTGAGGAGTTGATGTTAGGCCTTTTATTTATAAAGGAAAGTTAATATAGTTGATCCTATCAAAATTTAAACCTTCTAGCTGGTAGAATGTGCAGTTGGCATGTGTGTGACTTGGGTTCGGTACTCCTCACTCTACCTCAAAAATTTAATTCCTGCTCTCCAGCATCCGTAAAAATTGAAGGTGAAGCTATAGACTAGGAAAATGTGGTCCAAAGGGATTGAAGAAATATGTGTGGAAAAGGTTAAGAGATGGGAAACTAGAAGGAAGCTCCGGACATGGATCAGTGGTTGTCTTAGGGTTTCTATTGCTGTGATAAAACACCGTGACCAAAAGCAGCTCGGGGAAGAAAGGGTTCACTTCATCTCACAGTTTGTACTCCATCATCTGGGGAATTCAGGGCAGGAAGTCAAGGCAGACACCTGGTGGTCGTAGCTGATAAAGAGGCCCTGGAGAAATGCTGCTTACTGACATGCTCCTCGTGGCTTGTGCGGCCTGCTTTCTTATAGAACCCGGAAGCACCAGTCTAGGGGTGGTCCCACCCACCATGAGCTGGGCCCTCCCCATCAATCATCAGTCAAGAAAATGCCCTACAGACTTGTCTACAGGCCAATCTGATGGAGGCGTTTTCTCCATTGAAAGTCCCGTCTTCCCAAATGATTCCAGCTTGTGTCAAGTGAACATAAAACTGACCAGCAGGCCGGGCGGTGGTGGCGCACGCCTTTAATCCCAGCACTCGGGAGGCAGAGACAGGCGGATCTCTGTGAGTTCGAGGCCAGCCCTGGTCTACAGAGTGAGTTCCAGGAAAGGCGCAAAGCTACACAGAGAAACCCTGTCTCGAAAAACCAAAAAAAAAAAAAAAGTCTAAGTCCTCCCTTAGGAACACACACACACACACACACACACACACACACACACACACACACACCAGCAAATGGGTAGAATACTAGATACATACAAAGTAACCAGAAACAAAAAGCATGTTACCATTAAACAGTAACTATTAGGGGCTTAGGAGAGGGCTCAATGGGTAAAGCCTTTGCCTCACAAATAAGAGGACCCGAGTTCATATCCCCAGAAGCCATGTGAAGCTGGGTACTATAGTACCTGTCTGTAACTGCAGTGCTGAGATGGTCAGTAGAGACAGACAAATCCTAGAAGTCTGTTGGCCAGCTAGCCTGGCTTATACAGCAGTGAATAAGACACCCATCTCAAACAAGGTAGAAGGTGAGGACCCACACCCAAGGTTTTCCTCTGACCTCCACATGCATGCAGTGGCACATTGCACATATACACAGATGACACACTCTCACACACACAAACACTCTCTCTCTCACACACATACAGGCACACTCTCACACACACAGGCACACACATTTTCTCTCTCTCACACACACACAGTCTTTCTCTCACACACAGACTCTCTTTCTAACACACACACTCTCCCCTACCCCACGGACACATTCTCTCTCCTCTCTCCCACATACACAGAATCAATCTCTCTCTCTCTCTCTCTCTCTCTCTCTCTCTCTCTCTCTCTCTCTCTCTCATACACACACACACACACACACACACACTCACACACACAGGCATTCACTCTCTCTTACATACACAAACACATACCCTCTCTCACACACACACACACACACATACACATACTCTCTCTCTGACACACACACTCTCTCACACATACAGACATTCACACACACACATTCTCTCTCTCACATACACACACACTCACATACACACTCTCTCACACACACATTCTCTCACACACACACACACATTCTCTCTCTCACACACACACTCTCTCTCTCTCTCTCTCACACACACATATATACTTTTTAGAGAAAGAATAACTATTAGACTGACAGCAGATTTCTCAGCAGAACCACAGCATCTTTAAGAATAGATTAATGTCTTTGAAGAAAGATAAAACTTAAAATCATACATGTAACTAAAATGGCTTTTAAAATAACAGAAATAAAAACACTCTCAGACCAATCAAGTCAGTTCACTGAGTGTGGCAGGGAGTTATGAAGACCCATTGGAGTTGTTTATGCCTGGAGTAACAAAAGAAAGTCATTGAAACACCAGGTGAAGACATCGGATAGAAAAAACAACCAACAGGTAACTGTCAAACAAATAGATCACATGTATCCAAATATCACTTAATAAATAACAGTGATAATATTAAAAACTGATTGGATGCTAAAAACAAACTGTAAATAAAATACCAGTTAAGAATAATATATATTGCCAGGCAGTAGTGGCTCAGGCCAGCACTCGGGAGGCAGAGGCAGGCACATCTCTGAGTTTGAGGCTAGCCTGGTCTACAGAGTTCAGGACAGCCAGGGCCACACACAGAGAAACCCTGTCTCAAAAAACAAAACAAGAGACTAACATATGTGTCTACAAAACAGCTCCTGCAAGGAAGGCTCAGGGGACTTCGCAGAAGAGGTAGACTGAAAAGCTGGAGCGTCAGGAGCCTGCCATGGTTATGTCTCTAGGTAATGTCACACATAGACCCTACATCCGACAACCGCAAATGGCTTCATTTCTCAAGACCACGTGTGAGCAGGCCGAGGAACACGGACATACACGGGCCATGCTCCACATCTTAAAGGAAGTCTTTGCAGATATTTAAGACCCACACATCATGTTTCCTGAGCATAACATGGTGGAGGTAAAAAGAAGCAACAAAATTTTTCTTGGTTATTTTGAGAAGAGGTCTAAACTGGCTAAGTAGACCAGACTAGCCTTGAACCCAGAGATCTTCTGCCTCTGGCTGGAATTAAAAGGCATATGCCACCACACCCAACAACATTTTGTTTGTTTGTTTGTTTTTGTTTTTTGTTTTTGTTTTTGTTTTTAATTTTCCGGAGCTGAGGACCGAACCCAGGGCCTTGTGCTTGCCAGGCAAGCGCTCTACCACTGAGCTAAATCCCCAACCCATTTTTTTTTTTAATGTTTGAAAAAAAATTTTTTTTAAAGATTTTATTTATTTATTATGTATACAGTGTTCTGCCTGCATATACACCTGCCGGCCAGAAGAGGACACCAAATCTCATTAGAGATGGTTGTGAGCCACCATGTGGTTGCTGGGAATTGAACTCAGGACCTCTGGAAGAGCAGTCAGTACTCTTAACCTCTGAGCCATCTCTCCAGCCCCAATGTTTGAAAATTTTAAAACATGCTTTTGCTTTTGAACAAGTTCAAGTACAGGGATACCTACTGACCCGCAGGTGTGTGTGTGTGTGTGTGTTTTAACAAAAATTAAAATTAATGCGCTAACTCTAGGCATTAGAAAATGAATAGCACTGTTAAAAAGTAGAAGGACCAATAAAGAAAATGACAGAAATCCATTATATGAAAGTCAGACACTGGAACAATGCAGACCTTTGACAAAACTAAGGGACCTTACTTTACCTATTTTCAGACACTCTTGTCTACCTTAAGTATACAAAACGACGTATAATTGGTGCTATCTAAGATTCCACAAATATAGTAGACCAGCCTAAGGTAAGTTTGATCCATAATAAAAAACAAAAACAAAACAAGAGAAGGGCTTAAATAAACAACATTGTAAAGAAAACAAAAAACGCAGCTATGGTCACGATGAAAGTTCTTTCATAGATATGGAATGCAGGCGCACATTTACACACAAATTTTAATATCTAACTTAAGAAGCAGAAAATATACTAGACCTATGGTCATAAGCAAAAATGGAAGAATCGTTAAATCTGCCACAAAGAAAACATGAAGCTCATGTGATTTTACAGTCAAGTTCATTTCCAGAAAATGAACTAAAAAGTGGAAAATTCCTTTTATGAGACTGGTATATCCTCAATACTAAAACCAGGCAATGACTATACAAGAAAGGAAAATATAAATCAATCATGGTCAAAACTATAAATGTATAAAGGAAAAGTCCTAAACAATTCAAATCCAGATACATGGGGCTTTTTTAATGAAGCCAATTTGGATTTATCATGCGATGATTAATTATCAGAAGGAAAAAAGTTCTGTAATTTCATCACAGCACATTAATAAAAGAAGCAAGCCATGTGACCTTCTCCGAGGATACAGGAAAAGCATTCAATAAAATTTAACAACCACTTATGATTTTAGAAAACACACAACCCTTAGCTAAGTGGGAAGAAACAGAGACTTTCCTGAGCCTGGGGTGGGGACACACACTCAATCATCAAATGTTAGAAGCATTTTAAATTCAGAGAGACAGAGGAGCCATCACCACAACGTCCAGCTCACAGCGTCCTGAAAACAGAAAATATGCAATGTTATCATCACTGGAGCAAGACTATCATGGCATGTTAACCAGTTGTTTAAAATGAAAATCCCCAGGCTGATTATACCACGACCGCTGCCATTTTGGAGCCTGATTTTAATGTTTTTGCTGGCTCTCTAGCCTGTGGTTTTAGTCTTTTGCTATGCCTTGAAACCTTTGTTGGAAGCCAGACATGATATATACTGGATACAAGAAACTGAGATAAATAGGTCACTCGTGTGAGCTTTCATATTATGTGGTTGGGGGTTAGGCTCCATTCACTGTTGGCTGTGGCTGTAGGTATTAGAAACTAGAATGTCCTCTTGTGTCCTTGTTTCTGACTCCCGTTGGCTTTAGGTTTCGCTAATATAGGTCCTCTTCCATAATGGCCGAGACACACAATTCCTTCAGTTATATTCTCTAATCTTACAAAGAGATCCAGGTGACATAGTGACGAAGCACAGGGAAAGAAGAGGTCTGTTAGATTTACGATCAAGGGGCAGACGAAACGGCCACCAAACCTGAGGACCTGAGTTTTACCCACAGACCCCACGCTGTGGAAGGAGAGAGAACTGAGTCCAATAAGTTATCCCCTGACCTCCACAGGCAAGCCACAGGGTGAGAGCACCCCCTACACACACACACACACACACACACACACACACACACACACACACACACACACAC